>APFE030284672.1:65526-107836 GCA_000404065.3 Pinus taeda
TTGTGCCTTTATATTATTATTGTTAGGTTGGCTAGGTTATATTGTGATTCCTTAGACTCCTATATATAGAAAGGAGGTTTTTTCATTTGAATCATCAAAGAATCATTCATTTGTGTAATGTAAAGGAGGTTTCCCCCTCGAAGAGGCCGAATTCTAAGACGTTGATCTATCTTTTCTATCTTTTTGTGAGCTGGTTTCATAACAAATTTTAAGAACCACCATAAATTTATATATATAATAAGTGGGTGAATCCCCATGATACATAGGAAAAATGGGAGGTGATTTTATCAATAATATAATATGTATATATAATTTTTTTGGTGAATCTCTCTCTGGATTATATTATCTTGTAAAGTCATGGTGAATCTATCACTAAATTATAAAATCTTGTATGATCTTGGCAAATCTTTCATTGAATAATAAAAAGTGAAGTCTTGGCGAATGTTTTGTTAAAGTATGAAACCATGTATGATAATAGGAAAACATATTCATTAAATTGTAATATACTAACATACATGTTTGGAAAAAAGAAACATAATTTTCTCTTCCTACAAACAATGTTGCAAGTTTCAGTGGCCATGTTTGTCAAGGTTCTCACTGTACACTCTTTCATATCCTTCTATTAGTTTTGATAATATTCCACAACAAAGTTCTTGTAGGCGTTGATCTTGACCACCAATTCTGTCAAGGTAGGAGAGATTAATATTTTCTCTACCACTTTTGTCAAGCTATCAAATTTCTTTCTTATTCCATAGAGTCCAACTACGAGATAAAAAAAAACATCTTTTGTACCACTTTTGTCAAGCTATCAAATTTCTTTGTTATTACATAGACTTCAACTATGAGATAAAAAAAAACACATTCTGTTTACCCCAACACGCCAACAAGTAGCAAGCCCAACTATATAATATACGAAAGTAGTAGGTATCCCAAAGGCCTGAAGGGGATCTAATGGAAAGAAGTGACCATTGTTAAAATCCTTCCAATTAATATATTAATATATACATATAGATTTATTATTATTTTAATTCGAAATCTTCAATTAAATAATAAAATTTAATTACGTCTCTCCCAATCTAAATTTCTTATTAGCATAATTCACTACCTTCATACGTCTTGCATTTTTTAACAACGTTGTAACATGTGGATTAATTTCCTTTTTGGTGCACAATCTTTGCCTTTTAGGACAATATGGTGCACTGGCCCAACCCCTACAGATCATTACGACAAATTAAGAATAATAGAGAAGATAAAAGGTTGTAAAAACCAGCATATAACTAGTCCAACAACAGTACCTTAACTTTTTCATGAAGATATCATATTGAGAACATTTGAAAAATGGTGGGAAATCTGGGCACTGACTATCTCTCTCTTCTGCGAGGGTGATGCGGAAAGAGTGATAATATTTTACTGTTTTGATTTAGGCACTGACTATCTCTCTCTTCAGCGAGGGTGATGCGGAAAGAGTGATAAGATTTCACTATTTTGATTTTTTTTCTCAAATGAGGAAAACCAATATTAATGGAGATATTGGTATTTTTTACTAAATTTTGTGAAGTGACTAAATGTAGCTTTAACCATTCACCTTAAGATGTTTTTTGTAATATAATTTCCTAAGTCTATTTAATATCTCCATTATCATAAAAACCAACCTATATCCATCTTAACTCCACTTCTACCACTCTTGAAGGGATGAAATCTATTTATCCATCTCAGCACTTGGTAGACCAGGAATTAAGATGGATCTAAGCGGATAGAATTTCCCTTTAAATAGTCTATTCTCACATGAATACCATGATATTACCATGGGTCAATACCATGGGTTATCATAAACCTGGAGCTTAAAAACTACTATTAGTAATTTATAAAAAATTAATAAAATTAATAATTGATTTTTATTTTAACCAAATTAAAATGTTTAAGTGACATTAAATTACAAGATCCATTTGTACCCTTGATCTACTAAGTCCAAGGAGCAAATATTTTTTCACTCTATGCTAGTTTGCATATCACGATATTTGATCCCTCTCGGGGCTTAGTAGATCTAGAGTAAAGATGGATCTATGCTAGTTTAATTCCCCCTTTAAATAGTCTACATTCCACATAAATACCATGGGTCAATACCACGTGCCATCTTTTTTTTATTAATACTAATATTAGGGTTAATAATATTTTTTTGCATGGTATTAATAATAATTTGGCCCATGGTATTTGGCCCATAGTATTTGTCCCATAGGCTTCACCTAAATATAAAACATTCTTTGAGTGTTCTTAAATATAATGTGACTTCTCGAGTAAATATAAAAAATGTTTTATTTATTTACCATACCTCTCATTTATTTATATTTTTATTAATTTACCATACCTATTTTATAAATATGGTATTTGGCCCATAGGATTCACTTAAATAAAACCTCTTTTTGAGCCTTCTTAATAGAAAGAGGGTTATGGACTAAATATAAAAAGAGGTTTTATTTATTTACCATACTCCACTTTATTTCTATTTTAATTTATTTACACATAAATATAAGGTGACTTATGGAGTAAATATAAAAAAAATGTTTTCCATTATTCTTTATATGATTATGACTAAACAGATGCAAATTGGAATATGGCAAGAACATTATTCAATCTTTTAATAAACATGAAAATAAAGAGACTTTAATTTTTAAATAAATTAAATTATTCTTTTGTGACCATTTGTTCCAAAAAAATAAGGTCATTTTCTCGAAATTAACCCCAATACCATGAAATACGGGAAAATGAAAGAAAAAAACCTTTTTTACACCAAATGTGGAGGGTGAAATAACTACCATAAATACCTATTCTTGAAAATTAGGGCGAATGGAAGGTTGTAACTCCTAATTTTAAGGGCTAGATTTGCTTTTTTACTCTCTCCCTTAAAATAAGGTGGGCTAACCTCCATACCTAATTTTTTTATAAAATAAATTTGAGGCGATTTGTAACAATGTACTATGATTCAAAATATTTGCCCAATAAAAATATAAAACCCCTTAATTTTGCCCAAGGGCGAAAATTCGCCCCTAAAATTTCCATGCCTATGAATCTTCTGTGCTACTGCTGACCTCTGCACTGTGCCAACCTTGCTCTGCACTGATCAGTTTTTGGTTCCAAGCTACTGCCTCTGTCCTCCAAAAACTCCACTACATCATCTAACACTAATTCCATCTCGCTACTACTGAAGCTTGAGCTCCCGTAGCAAGGAATTGGTCCAAGAAGTGGACTCCTCAAGGATCCTTCCCACATGTAGTCCTCCCGAATACAGCTCAATATCGCCCCATCTCCCTCCTGGAGATGCATGGGCACTAATGGCAAAGTCACCCTCGTCAATATTTGTTGAAGAAGCCTTAGGATCATGTTTCTCATCCTTATCCTTTTTCTTCAAAGGACACTAGGATGCATAGTGGCCCATCTCACCACAACTGAAACATTTCACCTTTGAAATGTCCTTATTTCACTTGTGCTTCTATTGTCCCTTTGATGCTAAAGTTGTGCTCTCCTCCTCCTTTGTCTTTGTGCCACTCCCACTACTTCCACTAAGGTTGACCTTCACTAGGTCCCTCCTTAACTCCTCATGTTAAAGAGCCACCCACATCTCCTCCCATGAAGGTAGTTTCTCTCTGCCCAATATGCTTTGGATGAAAACTTTCCATTCATTTGAGACTCCATTTAGGGCTATCCTCACCATCGTGGTTGGCTGAGGAGTGGACCCCCCTACAGTAAGACAGTCTCTATTGTCCTAAAGACGTTGAATATAGATGTTCACCCCTTCTCCTTTCTGCATCAAAATTCTGTTGCAACTTCTGCTCTAGATACCTCTTCCATTGTTTGGAAGAGCATCCATATAGAGAAGACAAGGCTTCCCACATCTCTCGGTTTGTATTATTTCCCTGTAAGTGTGAGACCACATGATCTCGAACTCCATCGAGAATGAGCCTCTTTTCCTTTCCTTGCTCGGCCTTGTACTTCTTTTTTTGATCGTTTTCAACAGGAATAGCTACAACACTATTGACGTAGGTCTTGAGATCATATTCCTCCAAAACAACTATGGTTTTGGTCTTCCATATGACATAGTTGGAAGCTCCTTCCAACTTGCCCTGATCTTTGAGCCCGTGCCATGCCATTTTACCCAATTGTCAAATGACTCTTCTAGTCACTGCTTAGCACTACTCAGTTTATCAGTAAGTGAGAAATTCGAACTTTCTGGCAAAAAGTTCTTTGAGTAGAAAATTCCCCTTCTACATTTCATCATTCTTTTCCAATGGATTTCTGTCCCAACAGAAACTTCGGCCTTCAAACACTTCGGTGAGGCTCTGCATCACTCCCTCTACCTCTACAAACTCACGAACTAGTAATCATACCTCTCTTTTGTCTCAGTTAGAGAGAGATTTTCTCGAATTTCTGCCAAGTGCATCTTTTAGCCTCACTTCTTAGCACTATATCTACTCTTCCTGTTTCAAAATCAATCCTCTGATACCATGTGAAAATTCCTATACTCGAAGGAACCCCTAATACAACAAACTTGAATCTACTTCACCTACTTTATTTTTTAACTTATCAAGTTATTATTTTGAATATTGAAGAAAATTACTTATGTAGCCTACACTAATTAAATATTTGATCTCATGAAACAAAAAACAGATCAAAGAACAAGATACATAGGACACACTTAGTTTTGGACATAATAGTCCTTGGAAAAACCCGATGCAGGAAAACTGGTGCAGCAGCTCTAAGGGTTTATTATCATGCAATAGAAATATCTAAATACAAATCTAGGATTCTCATCTAGTAGTCCTTTACAGATAAAATAATGGTGAAAAATCTGAGTGGGTTTTACCTTACTTCACCTGACATAATTTCGGGTGATCCGACACAAGACTAGCTAACCCCAACTATTCTTGTTCTGGCTCTGTGTCAACCTTTCATCACCTTCTTTTCCCTCTGCATCAACTCTCCCAGTTGTTCTGGCAGTTCCGGTAGTTCTCGTCAGTTTTAGCTGTTCCAACAGTTCTGGATTCTACATGACAGGCAGCTTTTCTGCGTCAACTCTCCCGGCTGTTCTAGCAGTTCCCATCAATTCCGTCAGTTCCCGGTAGTTCTGAATTCTGCGTGAAAGATAGCTTTTCTACTTTGCACTAGCCATCTATCTCTACGTTAAGGTTGTGTGGACCCAGACTGGCCCAGTGTCAACTTCTCCCAGCTTCTATGCTGCCTCTTTGCAAGCTCTCTTCACCACTCTATCAGCATTATCCGAAAAGTCCTTCTTCCAGATTCTCTCTGCCCCTCTACTACAATATCTCCCCAATCGATTTTCCTCCTGAGGACTTCTCACCTCAAAAAATTGATTCCCTCAATCTGTCTGTGTGTTTCCAAATGAACCCCAAGCCTCCATCTTATCCTTTTCTTGTTGTGTCTTCAATGGTCGAGATTAAGTCTCTAATCAATAGCTAAGATTAAAACGTGACTTGATCTGCCTTATAGATCATTCTCACCCATATTTTGATTAATACCCATTAATATTTTAATTTCCCTAAGTTTAAACTTAGGAACTCCATTAAAAATATTATTTCTTTAATAAAATACAATCCACCACCAAACGATTTATGGGTTCTTTAGAACTCATGTGCCTTAGCCTCTGCACCAATTTTCAAGGCTAGTGCACTTCCGATGCTACAAAAACATAACACCTATAATCCAGACACACGCGCCATGATCTATCCTTCTTGTGCACCAATAATACTGGAGCAAAGAAAGAACTTTGACTAGGATTAACTATATCGACCTCTAGCATTTATGAAAGAATATGTTCAATTTAACTCTTTTGGTCATAGAGATATTTGTAAGTTTGAATGATTGGAGGAACAATTCCTGGAATCAAATGAATAGAATGATCATGATCACAAATAGGTGGGAGGCCTTTGGGAGTCTCAAATACCTTGGAATTATTTTCCAAGGCTTTTTGGAGATCTGGAGAAATAGATGATTTCAATGTTTGAACCTCTAGTGAGCATACTTATGCAATTACACCCCATTTTTCTTCCTTTAGAAGCTTTGTCATGTTATTATAGTTGATAATATTTCTTGATTTCCCTAAGATACCCCTTAATTCAACTTCCTTTCCTTCCCAAAAAAAATTCAAGAAAAGCTCTTGAAAATTAAAAGCTATTGTACCCAAAGATTGTAACCATTGGACTCCTAGTACAACATCAGCACAACCCATTAGAATGGAAAGCATTGGACTATTCAATAAATATTCCCCCATGGTTAGCTTGATATTATGGCACTTTCCAGAATAATTTATATTTCCTCCATTTGCAACCATCACTTGACACTCTCATGCTGGATATAGAAAGCAATTCAATTCATTGGCTATCGTACAATGAATAAAATTATGGTTACTACCCTAATCAATCAGTACTATTACATTTTTCTTCTTGATTTGTCCTTCTATCTTGAGAGTTTGAGGAGTGGTAATTCTTGCCAATGCATTACAAGATATGGTCAGATTCATTTCTTCTTTCTCTGGGGTTGGTTCTTAGTGTATATCCTCTTCTTTTGATGTTTCTTGTTCCTTTTCTTCCTCCTCTTCACAATCTCTATAAAATAATTTCTTCTCAACACACTTATGACCTTTAGTGTATTTGCTATCACAATTGCAACAAATCCCTTTTGATATTTTTTCTTCCAATTGTTGTGGTTTCAACCTTGTAGGTTGTGGGACGTTAGGAGAAACACTTACATCTTTGTAGTTGTGAGTGGTAGACTTCCTTGTTGCCATAATTTTTCTTTCAACTTTTCTTGACACCCTAAATTCCTTCTCCAATGAATCAAGTTCCCAAAGGAGAACCTCATGTCGTATGTTATCCTTTAAATTCCCTATGAAGACATCAATCATATGCTCCTCTGGAATATCCTTTACTCTTATATTCAAATTTTGGAAGTCCTTAATGTGCTCCACCATTGAACCCTTTTGTTTGAGATATATCAATTGGCCAAAGAAGGTGTTTCTCTTTGTATCCTCATAATGTGCTATCATTTCCTCCATAAAATTTACCAAGTGAAAAGTGGTTTATGAGAACAAATCCATTGATACCATACAAACTAATTTTGTTCTAAATATAAAGATGTAATTCATAGCTTTTGTGTGTTCAACACATCATGTAGATCACAGAAGAACTCCATATGCAGCATCCATGTCACCGGATCCTTGCCATAAAAATTCCTCATATCTATCTTTGGAATTTGGTTAGTCTTCAACCCACTATGTGAGTCTCTAAAATCATAATTTGTATTCCTTTCATCCTCACCATGATTTTCGTGGAGTACCTTGTCACCACTAGGAAGCATTTCTTGTAGCAATTTTGTCAAACCTTCCAAGTCCCTTTCCAAATTTGTTTTTAAACCATCCTTAAAACCTTCCATCTTGACATTCATAATTTATTCCATGTTGGATTTCAAACCATCCATATTAGGTTCCAATTCTTTTTGGTTACTCTTTTTGAGAGTGAAATTTGTTGCACTTGATCTCGCAATTTTGATATATCATGTTGCGTTTCTTCCTCTTCTTCATGTGTCATAGAAGATATTTCGGGTTGCTTACTAGGTGTGTCCATATGTTTGGTTCGATGAATTTTTAAATCAAAAAATGCTATATATGCTTCACTATACCCTTTAACTCACTTAAAATTGATTTTTCAAACAAAAGCTATGAAAAATTAAACAAATACACACCCTTTTTGTATTTTTAGGAGCTAGATATTGTAGTTGTTGTATCTCTGTAATTGCTAATATACAATATCTGAAATTATGTCCTTTAGTATCCTTATGAGCCTTCTTTCGAACCCCACAAGTTATACAAATATTGGATTCTTCAAGGAAGAGTTATGACCAATCTCTCATGATGGCTTGATTATAGACTAGTTCCATATATCAAACTTGTATGGAGTTCCATGTGTCACTATTTAGACCTTTGGCCCTGAAAATGATACCCAAAAAACTATAGTTCGTCTTATTTTCATCATTTTTTATAAAATACAAATCCGATGCTCAGATAAAAAGTTATGATTATTTTACCTAGGTCACCTGTTTGAGATGGAATTCTAGAGCCTGCAAAAACCCTAACTTCCTCGGAGCATATATCTGAAAATATATTGAGAAAAGATCTAAAATTCGTACATGAAGTACACTAAGATTTCGGCTCCACATAGTTTTATTTTTAGCTTCTGAATCTTCGTAGAAAAAAAATTATGCGAAACCCTAGAATCCAAAGCTTTGATACCAAATGTTATGCAACTATCTCACAAATAGATAGATCAATGACTTAAAATTTATCCTATCGAGGGGGAAACCTAATTTACATTAAATAAATGAACAATTATTTGATGATACAAATGAAAATACCTCCTTTCTATATATAGGAGCCTAAGGGGTCACCATATAATCTGAGTCTACATAACAATAATAATGTAAGGGCACAACAATAACAATAGTGGGCTTCTATGGGGCACAATAATAAAAATATGGGGACTAAGTGGGCACAACAATAACAATAAGGGGCTACACTATTATGATACATGCATAACAAGGTGGATTTGCCTTCTGAAACTCTTTAGACATATGCTCATTTTCCTTTTCCTTTCTTACTGAGTGATGGTGATTTTGAGAACGGTGATGCTTTCGAGAAACTGATTTAGATGGTTTGCTAGAGTACTACACCTGTGTGTTGGTCCCTCCTCTTGGAGTGCTCAAAAAATTTCACCTCTTGTCACAATGTCCTCACTTCCTTTCCTGTTCCTTTTCCTAGACTTGCCAACATTTGCTCTGTTGGTGTTGTCTTCTATTTCTTGAGGATTTTGTTGTCTCTAACTCACACTCCTCTCAGATTTCCTATGCCTCTGCCACTTCGAGAGACTTTTCAGGATGAATACATTGATCTCTACTTACTTACTTTGGTTGGTACCAGCCTCTGATTATAAACCTTAAATATTCTCACCTATTCCCTTAGGTTTCTCAAGGTGTTCATCCAGTCTAGGGAAAGACTCCCTCCCCCCTTGGCCAGCTAATCTATCTCCTTCATTAGTTCTGACCCCATCACTTCCATGTTGTGATTGATCAAAACTATATTCAACCATTTTGATCCTCATCACTGTGACTTATTTTGTTTAATGATGCTTGTATTGTGTTTTGAATCACACACATTGTTAGACATTTCAAAAAATAGATAGCCCAAACTCAGGGTCATGATTTACCATGGAGAATTCTGTTGTGACAAAACAATCATGTTAGCATGCAAATACAATTATAAATCATATACATCAATCACTCAACCTATTCATCATGATAATCAAAACAACAATCATATCTATGACCTATGACCCCCAAAATAAACAACATGACCACAGTCTTATTCTCATACAAATTTCATTAATGTTAAATTACCCAGAAAGAAGTGATCAATAGGTTAATTCACATTTTAACATTAGACCATTACTTATTCAAATAATTTTCTCGAATTTATTTTTTATCACTTGCACATGACAAATCCCATCTAGTCCAACTTTGCACTTGGGCTTTGATACCACCTTGTAACATACCCCCTTACTCGATAAAAGGTAAGAGAGTCATTAATGGTGAATTTGTTCCCCATTCTCTGGTCATGGAAATGGGATTAGGAGGCTCACACCCTCAATTTATTTTTTCTTTTCATTCACTTTTATATTTCCTTCCTTTCCTTTCTTATTCATAAGGAATGACGATCACCTATCCCTATAGCCACGCGACAGTTCACAACGGCATCGTCCAACCAGCAGGTGAGTGGGATGGTTGGGACATACATGTCTCCATACTTCACAATTTCGTCTCACATCCTGACCTCCTGACCCCTCAACCTCCGACTGAGTTGGGGTCAGCCCATCCTAAGAGCTGGTGACTTGCCTTCTTCCCAATCACTTGACCACCGACCTCCAACCTAGTCAGGGTGACGTATCAACCATGCTTCCTTCTGTCAACACACAACCTAACCTTCCAACCTTTGAGTTATTCATCTAGATGCATTGACCATGTAGATAGTCCACGTCAGTTTCCTTCAACTCATTACATAAGAGGATAATTCAGTCACTCCAATTGGAAGCCTTCTTGTCTGAGGTTCTGATATGCAAGGGGATAATCCTATCCAATCCTTCCTATAAGGTCAAGGTTTTGCTCCCTTACACCCTAATGAATGCCCTTCCCTTATCATTCTATGATGGCTCAGCCAAGGGACTTTGGCTCTGGATCATACGATGCCTTCGACGATGATCTCTACACTCTCCCTGAAGACTAGATCTGCCATTGAATAGGATTCTTTGAGTTGGTCTTCTCAACCGTGGCTTGGTCTCAAAGGTCTAGTCAGCCTTTAGATCTCCTTCAATATCTCGCCAGTCCATCAGAGTCAAATAAATGTGTTCCACAATGTGGCCCTAGGAATACTCCATTGATCCTACACATACTACTTTCCTGCTAACACAACAACTTGTAAGCAATTACCCCAATGTATATAATGACTGACTCTAGCCAACATAGGTTCTTCCTTATAAATTGTACATTAATAAAAAGGGTCTGAGAACCCACTTCTTTTAACTGTTCTTGGTTTGGGCCTGAAATAGATCATTGAGTTCATTAAATTTTGCTTTTGTATTATTTTTTACATAGTTCAACATTTTATTCAAAGTGTCTGCCTCTACTCTAAATCTTAAACGCCACTATTATGGGCTCTTTTTGTGTCTTAAACTCAGATACTCTATGGTTTCCATTACTTAGGCTATTAAAAATATTTACTTTTAAGTGCAATCACAATCACACATGTACACATACATATTTAGCATACAAGTCAGGTAAATATCGCTCCATGATTGCACCACAGGTATACACACAAAAACACAATTACATTATTTGTTTTCCATATCTATAACAAATGAAAATGCAACATAATCCATTAATTGCAAGAATTTTTTTCCCCTTGGAAAAATCGTAATTTTATTCATGAGACAAAATTCCATGTTGTAGATGCTAAATAGCATATGCATATGAGTTTTTCCTATTTTCACATGATACAAAAAAAATTAAAAAATTACGGCTGAGCCTATTCTTTTCTACCTTTCTTCTTTTCCACTTTTCTCCAACCTCCAACGTTGGGAGTGGATGTTACAATGGCCAATTGTTTTTCATTTGGATTTGTGGGGTATTCTTTGTCTCTTGTTGCTGTGGGAGGTTGCAGGGATTGGTGGGATGTTTCTCTTCCTTTTCTGTGTTGTTTTGGCCCTTTTGAGCATTTGATTCTACATTGCTTTTTGTTGTTTCTGCTATTTCTACTTCTTCTTCTAGGGGGTCTGTATACTACCAACCTTTTGGCTTTTTTTGTTGCTTCTTATTCCATCTGGGGTATTTTTTGGCCAGCGGGTAGGCGCTATGGAGGTGGCCTGTTTGTAAACATCCATGGCATTGAAAAGCTATATTTTCGTAGTCTAATGGTTGGGTCCACTACGAGTTGTTGAAATTCAATGTGATACTGATTGGTAATCCTTGGCTGAGATATACTTCAACACATATCCTAGAAAAAGTAAATATTCCCCTTATAAGTCTGTCCCCATCAATCTTTAGGAATTTTCCCAGGGAGTTCCTAATGGCAATTAATACATTATGATGCTAGAAGGGTAATGGGAGGTTATGCAACCTGACCTAAACTGGTATTTTTGATACCACCATAGTGTTGGCATTGAAATCTGGGAACCACGGGGTCATGAAGAGCCCAACGTTGCCCCAGAACCATGGTCCCTTATTAAGGATATGTTCTCGTTCTTGTGTTGTGTTGAATCTGACGATGAAAAACCCCTTGGGACATAGATATATTTCACAATTTGGTGGCCATGCAACATGTATCCATTGGTGCAAAACATCAAATTTTGGCCAAAACCCATTAAATCTACATACAACTGCATTGTTATAGAAATCTGAATATAAGCTATTTACCTCAGGCATTGAGGAGACTGTGAGGACAAGATTTTCAGGTTTTTGTTCCACGATGCAAGGCCCTGGTAGATCTCCCATTATTGCTGGTTTGGTTTGTGCTTTTGCCTTTCCTTTTACTGCATCTTTAAAAGAGCCTATGCTTCTTGTGTTGGTTCCAGAACATCTGCCCTACAGATGCATATTGATTATGATAGTAGAATATTTTACGATGCCATAATCCTGTAGCGTGTGATTATCCTCCAGGATGTGTCCTGAATAAATCAAATTTTGACTGCTTGCTGGTATACGATGGTAAAGTTGTATTTCTTGCCTTAAGTCTTTTATCGTCATCCCTTTCTAGAGCATCCAATAGAGATGACTGCCTTCTAACATTTTGGTGAAGATATGTATCGCGTCCACCTCAGTAGCGTGCCTAGCATTTCCCTTTGTCAAATGCCTTCTTGCGCATTCCATGAGGCCTCTCGGGTAGGGCTCTTCCCATCCCAGTCTTGTGTCTATGTAGCTCTTATCTTCCGTGAGATCCTGTTCACGGATTGGCAACCAATCAAGATCCCTTTTACATAGAAGGGGCTCCATGGGGCATAGTGTTGATAGTTATGAAAATAGAGCGCTCAGACAGATATCTCAAGCACACTTCTGCTTTGCCTAGTCCACCAGAAAGAATTTTCTTTTAACATTTGTCGTAGATCCATCGAGCCGGTAGAGGACAGGGAGAAAATAGTTGTGGTTGACCGGATTTGGCCAGTACATGGGTTGACCTACCATCTAGCTACCGAGATTAAAGATTCCCTATTAAGATCTATAAAGAATACCTCGTTTTAGATAGGGATAGGTCATCCATGTCCATTGTGGATATCGTTTCGCCCCTGAGGGTTCGTGCTATGGCTCACAATGCAGTGTGCCGATTTCCTACTTTGCAGCATTGTTATGTACCTTTTCTGACATACTGTGTACTCCATTGATACCAAGATTTGTGGTTGCTAGAGCAGCATCGATGCTAAGAATGTTTTCAGGAATGTTTTCAATGCTCATATCTCCAGGTTTTTGTGTCTATCATGCCGTCTCCACTGAGAAAAACTAAACCCAAAATCCATTGAAGAAAGGCCCGTGGGTGCTTTGAAGGGCTTCTTTTGGTTTAGTGCGCACCCAATACAATCGATCAGTTGCTAAACCAGAACTTCCCCCTCTACTGAATTCTTTTGGGGGTTCAAAGAGGTCGTTCATTCGTTTCCAAGAAGAGGCCCAAAGGAATTCTCCTATCCCAACTGCCAGGATATATAGGACCGCGCTTTGGCAGCATGCAGGATTGTCGAGGGTTGCGATGTCGAGATCGACCAGTGTGTCGATGCCCAGCTCAGCTTCAGAGAGCTGATAAACCCTAGCTTCGCACGCCATTGTCTCCAAAAAATATAAAATCAACATTAATTGTAAGTATTATTCACAAATACTTATATTTTAGTCTATATGGAAACTGGGTCTGGGACTATGGCTTTCCACCCAACCATAGACAACTGCAACCACTACTACTTGTCGCTGCCACCCCCAAGCCAAATTCTAGAGTTTGAGGGGGAAGTCTTTCTTCTGTGACCACACTCAAGTTGTTAGATAAGTGAGGGACTCTAGAGGATCTCCTACCTCAATCCCCACAGTGGTTTTACCTCCTTATTTCATGCATGGGGAGTCCAAAGGTGCCCAACCTCACCCCCTCGTGCACATACAGTGTTTCACCCACTTCTAGGGAGTCCAAAAACCATTGTACCAGTCAGGAAAATAGCCTAGAACTATGATCGATCTTGTCTTTGTCTCAGATTCATGATGGTCACCTCCCAAGCTATTGTAGGGCTTTGAAGTAGTTATCTCAACCCACAACCTCCAGGGAATGCAAGCTATTATAGGGCTCCAAATATTTCATTACACCCACAATCTCCAGGGACCAAAGTTGTTATAGGACTCCAGATACCTCTTGTCTCAACCCATGGCCTCCAAGAACCCAAGATGTTACAGGGCTTCAGGAATCCTATCTCAACCCATAGCTTCCAAGGAATCTATGGTGTTAGAGGGCTCCAGAGACTAACACTCGACCCACATCCTCCAAGGACAAGGAACGGTCCCCTTATCTTCTCTTCTCTTCATCGTTGCTTGTTGAAAGCTTCTACTGGAGGTTCACTTTTCATCCTCCTCTCGCTCTGCTTCCCAAATCAAAGAAAATCCTCTGCTTCCACAGGTGAAAGAAAGGTAAATTCTTCCCTTCTCGTGTGTTTCAACTCATTCTCTTCCTCCTCTTTGAATGCTTCTCTTCCAGGTGTTTGAGTCCCCTATCTCAGTCTGTTCTCCCCCCATTCTAATATTTTCCTTCTCCTTTTTGGTCAACATTTATGCCCCCTTCCTTTATTGTCACATCCATTTTGTTTGCATCCCTTCATAAATTTGGTCCTCTTTTCTTATTGTGTTTTCTCAAGTAAGAATGAGCATGGTACTTTTCCTTAGCCCATTTAATTTTAGAAGCTGGTCCCTTTACTTCATGCACTAGCCAACCCTTAATGTTTGTCCTAGATTTCAGGTTTCTTCTTTGTAGAAGAAACCATAACATCCCAAGCATCAATTCTCCATCCATAGCTTTGGAATTTGTGTCCCTTGACTCAGTTACATTTTCTTTGATTTCAAACATTCTATAATATTTACATCATATTTACAAGGTGGTTCATACGAGAACCTTGGGTGGGGTTGTCACATGTTTATACAATGCTTCCATATTTCAATTTGATCATGAAATCAAGGGAAAACCGTGAGAATATATGACTCTCATGATGTTCTCCCTTCGTTACAACAACATAGTTAAATGATGGAAAAATTAGACATTTTTTTTACTCACTTAGCCACCAAAATAGGTAGGAGGTTGGGTCAAATTGGTTGTGGTCAAGCTTTGCACGTTGGACAACCAACCACTATTATCATTTCCTCTATTGGGTAATCAAGTGGTCAATCCCTTCATTGGAAAATTAACATTGGCAATTGCATTCGGTAGTCGACTTTCTTTGTGCTGCTACAATTGTACACAAAGTTACATCATCACAGGTAACAACTTGTATTAGTTGCTTCCACATTTGGTGTGCCAAGGTGTTGCAACATCAATATTTATATGAATTGCAACATCAATACTTAGATGTGTTGCAACATCAACACTCCAATGTGTTGAACATCGATACTACAAGACATGTTGCAACATCAATAAGGTGTTGCAGACACGGAACTGTTACAACAAAAATATGATGGGGGTGTTGTAGTGATGTGATATGGGGTGTTGTAACAATGTGAATTGGTGGTGTTGTAACAATTTAAAGGTGTTGCAACAACTAAAATTTTCCAAATCCTTTGCAACAATGTGAGTTGGTGGTGTTGTAGTACCATAAAGGTGTTGCAACAACTAAACTTTTCCAAATCCTTTGTTTTCACCTTCAAGGGTACCTATATGAGTCTATTTGAAGCATTTTTCGTGAATCTCAATGCTTAGCATAAAAACATAGATTCTTTCCTTAATATATAAGGATGAACATTAAAGTGACATAATCAAAGAATATTGTACCTTGGTTAAAAATGCATCATTGTGAGAAGAATAAGTTATGAGATAGTATGGAGATGGGAAAAACGTATTCAAAAAGGTTGTGAATGGGTGTTGAAAGGATTCCAACTTGGTTTCCCATCAATAAAGGAATGTGAATTATGAGATATATGGGAGCAATGTAGATCTATGTGAGTTGCGCTTGTTATAGAATATTTCAACTTCAATTGATCAAATGCATTATGTAAGAAATGATATATTTCTTGTATATGTCAAAATTAAAATAACAATTTGTATTATACATTTGGCTTCATAGGCATCAGTGAAATAGCATAGGAAACACTACATATTATGTAAGAACAAATATTGTTCCTTTTGTGGTTAAACTATACTTATGAAAACCTTATGATTGTATTTTTTAATATATTGAAGACTGATTTTAACTCATGTAGGCTTAGAAATAAAGTAATAAAATGAATAAAAGAGTATTTCTTCTTTATTAGTTAGTTTATTTTGGTCAATGAGTATACATAAAAATTTTCCTTTCATGTATATGTTTGTTTCTAGACCACACTGTTATAGGCAATTTTGTCCATCTAATCAATCAACCTACGAATTGGATCATTCACATCCTATTCCCCCTTTACATCATCATTGAAAAAATCCCTATGCATGACCCTCTCATTCCCCATAATGTCTACCCTAAACTGCATCATATGAGCCAGTTTTAGGACCAAATCTCCCTAGCCTTTTGTTGGACAACATTCACCTACAGGTTGCTCCAATGTGGCCTGCGTTTATTACCTACATGTTACCTTTTTTGCACTTGAGTTGGTTCTAGAAATTCAAGAAAAAGAGAGAGAATCCCGAAGCCTCCATTTCCATAAGCTTCTAGGATCTGTTGTAACTATTCACCTTAGATTGAACTCTTGAATCATATCCTATCCTACCTTGGAGTTTCCATCCCTTATCCTTAGATCTCATCCTCGCATCAAGAATGGATCTCAATCCCATGATTGGTAAAAGGATAAGAACACCAAACTTACCTCACTCCTCTAAATATTTACAACCTTCCATATTCAAGGGGTTGGCTTTTGGAGAGTGATTCTTCCCTTATGCTATTGTTGTGAGAGCTATATTTTCATGCATTTGGGGTGATTGGAGGTACACTTTGTGACAAAGGAAGGACAAGTCAACAACTTGGAGGGCCTATTCTACAAGATCAACACCTATTTATGGTTGTAACTCACTCCATTTATATCAATACAAAGAGTTCTCTTGTTTTCCCATAGGTGATGTCATTATTTAATGTATTTCAATACCATCTTGATATGTTGAATGAAGTAGATAGATGATGCCACATACATCTTGTAGTTTCTTGGCTTGTGTTATCTAGTTTTGCAGGTTCTAATTTTGGTAGCTAGAGCTAGGATTAGAGCATTCAAGCCAAAGAAGGAGTGAAGCACATGACAGATTCCAAGTAGGTTTCTTCCCCTTGTCTACTTACTTTAAGGAAAACATTGGGTCCTTTGTCATTCTGTTGTTCTAGGTTAGCCATCAAACCTAGGAGAGATATTTTTGTTCGCCATCATAAATCCCACATATCAAATTGGTGACCATACTGGGGAATGGTGTATTCCCTTGGTGGTTTATTTATCCATTGTGTTTGATTTACCTCTATCATAGACCTTTACTACTTTAATTAGTCAAGAAAAGACCTGGGAACTTATTGCATTGAGTCTTGTTTGCATTTTTTGTGTCACATTCCTCTCTCTGAGGAATAATTCATCATCTGGTCTGCTGAAAAAGAATTGCAGCCCACCTGGGCCTTCTCTGTGCCTGCATTTCACCCCATCTGGATTCTCTATGTGCCTGCGTTGTAGAGAATTGGTGCCTTTTCTGCACCTGTGTTGATCCATGTTCTTGCACAAAACTTTCCTTGTTTGCTAACTGTTGATTTGATCAGCCTACTGCTTGTTGAACTTCCCTGAGTCTTGAGTGTCTTGTGGTCTCTCTGAAGCCTTCATTTGGTTTTCATTTGTGTTTTTTTGCCTTTGGTAAGAATTGATTTCTATTTTTATTTTTTCTTATCATTAGGTCACTTACAAAAGTCTTGTCATTGATCACTTGCAAACTTGTTTCGTTTGATCATTGATCACTTGCAAACTTGTTTCGTTTGATCATTGATCACTTTGATGAATTATTGTTCTAGTCCTTATTCTGAAAAGTAAATTTGAATCACTGATTAGACTTTACATCTTAGTTTTGTTCATTTTGAAAATTAAGTGTGGTGAAAAGAAAAAATCTTGTATTGGAATTTATATTTTTGCATCTATATTGATTTAGGAATAGTTGCATGAAAAGGGAATTTCATTGAGCATCTCGTTTGCTACATTTTCTATGTTGCATATTGTTTGTTTCTTCCCTTAGCTAGATTTTCATTGAAGAAAAATAGTTCATTTCCTCATGCTAGATTTGCATTTAAGGGAATTCAGGTGAATTCATGGTGAGCCATAAAACTGAAACGTAATTCAAGATCAACTTAAAATTTACTGAATTAGCCTAAGGATCATTTGTAACATTAAAAAAAACACATAGAGTTCTAGGATAGAGACGTGTTTTGACGTCGTTAAACGTAGGAGTTGTCATTTTTTTCCAACGTTGCATCCCTAGGGTGAAATCACGTTCCACATATGTGAGTGTATAGGATCGTACTCCACGTACCTTTGGGTATATTGGTGGTGCTCCACACATGAAAAGTATATGGAAATGCTCTCATCAAATGGTTACACCTTAGACAACACTACTATGGACTGCACTCCCACATACCATCGCATATATTTTGGGAGTCCCCAATAGGTTTCTATCCATCCATAGGTAATTGAGTCTACCACCTTGTATACCGTGATACATCGAACACAACATTTAGGGAGATGGTTGTTGTATGTTAAGTCCTTGGTTTTCCAAGATGTATATTGTAGTTCACAGTTGCTTAGTAATCCTTTATGCCTAGATTACACTCTTTTTGATATATTTATTTTTTGTGTTAATAAAATTTACTATCCAACATAGAAAAACAAGATCTCCCACTCCATCATTCGCGTAAAATGCAAAATAAGCCTCCTCTTTTGCTAGAGGCTACTCCTAGCCACTGTCAGAAACATAAAATAACACAAAATACCGAATCCAAAAACTTGGGAACTACTTATGGTCCTCCTCCTTAATCTGATCAACTAGAATCATCTGTCCCCGTGAATACAGAACTTGATATTACATCTACTCTTGTCGGTGAAACTGACACAACCGATACTGAATTACCTGAGACTTTTTTACCTGAGGTTATATAATCTGACCTTCTTGAGTCAGAAACTTTATTTCTTGAGGTCATTGAACCTATGGAGACTCAGTCATTATTGCATGTTACTTCAGGAATTCCATCTTCTCTTCCATTGTCTTAGACAGATATGCCTAGTATCTATATTGTTCCTGACGGTGAACCACTTCCACTTGGACTTGTGAGTATTGAGGAGATCCCTCAAGAATAGCCTTGTCCTTCTACTCATTTGGAGGGATATTTCTTTTATCAAACCCATCCTCTTCTTGCTCCTCCACATCTTGTACAAACTCCTTTACCTGACTCTTTTGACTCACCCACGAATTTCACGTGGCAATCCACATCGGGATTATTGACCATGACTAGAACCGATATGTCTTCCACTATGGTTGAGACACCAAATGTCACTTCCACATCTATGTTGTTGACATCACAAGAGGCACATCTGTATGGTGGTCTATCTGTCCAATTGGTTATCAATATTTATCTGGTACCTTCTTCAGTGCATCTTCTAATTTATGGACATCCCCCATGTCATCCGCTTCAGGAATTCCATCTGGTGTTTCTCTTATGAGTGCTTCTCATCCTTCTCCATATCCTCCTCCCACACCGACAATTGAACAACATGTTAGCACCTATGTTAGTGGGAAATGTTTTCTTCAACAACCTAACTATCCTTATGTTGGGTCCCCTCCACATGGATGGAAACTACCTCCATCATCCCCTCCTTTTTTGGCAAGGGGGCAACTTGTTGCTGGTATACCTCAACTTGGTAACCAGTCTTATTATAGTTCTCCTTTTCCTGGGATGGTTTCTAGTGTTTGGCAGCCTACTTTTCTCATTCAACCTAATCCGATGTTGGATTCATCGTTTATTTCCCAGCTTGTACCATCATCTCAAATTCATGTTCCTCAATCTGTACCTCAACAAGCTCAAATCCATGTAACTCAACCTATACAGGTTGTGATCACATATCCACATGTTCGTTTAGTATATTGTACCTCTCAGGTTCCACTTACTCATCCTTTACAATTTCCTTTACAATCTCAATCACTTGCGCAAGGTATTCCTCAAATTCCAATAGGACAGACTGTGTATGGTATGGTACCGCACCAGTTGAACCCTCTTTATCATGGGACTATGCAAATTCCCATCAGGTAACAATATAGACCTTATCAGGGTATTCCTTAGGTGGCTTTTCAAGGCCAGCAGATTCATGGTTACCCTGGGGCTTGTCAATAAGGCCACTTGTATTATGGTTATCATAATCCTCTTTATTTTGGTACCCAGGTTCCTTATTACAAAAACCCTCCTTATGCAGGGATGCAAGCGCCTATTTCCCAGGCTATTCCCTCATATCCAGGTCATTCTCCACTAGACGTTAATTGGTAGTTGCCTATTATGGCCACTCTCAAGCTTCCATATTTGACTTAGCTCACCAATGACCTGATCGCTCATTCAACTTGGTGGCCAATTATTCCTACTAAATTTCCTTTTGACATCCCTAAATTCGATGGGAATCCAAGAGAAGACTCATCAATGCATGTCATGACATATCATCTATGGTGTTCATCAAACTCCCTTAATGATGATTCTATTCGACTTCATATTTTCCAAAGAATGCTTACGTGTACCTTTGCTAAATGGTCTATTGAGTTACACAGAGCTTTATTCCATGATTTCATTACCTTAGCCACAACCTTCCTCACGTATTTCCAGTTTCTAATGAGATACGAAACTATAACGGAACCTTTAACCAAGTTCAAACAATCAGATTCCACTCACATTTCAGATCACATTCATGAATCGAGGCATCATCTCTGATTGCTCAAAACTTATGTTCTTGATCAATTGTTCATGGAATGTTTTAACAAATCTCTGTTTGCATGTATAACATAAGATATGGCCAAAGGTGGAGTCGTGATTGAAGAGAAAGTAATTGCTCGTGCGCAATATTTGGATTTGGTTTGTTCCTCCTCTTATGCCTGGTAAAAAATCTCATGTTGTTGATGCCATTATTGGTTCTACTAGCATGCAGACGATAAGTAAATCATCTGGAATTGCACCACTCACATCTTCTCAAAACCCTCAATCCCACCCTCCTGTGGCTTCTTCTTCTGAGATAAATATCATCTCATCTGATAAAGGAAATTCTCAACAACAACTTGGAAGCAAGAAGAAAGGAAAAGGTAAGAAGAAGAAAGATCCCTTTCCACAGGATAAACAAACAAATTAGTCTTCTGATGAGAAATGGAAGCCTTGATATCCTTTTTTATTTGCGATGAGCACTTTACACATGATTGTTTCATCACGCTAAAGTGAATCGATCTCTTTAGTCTTCCACTTCTCCTATAGTGTTGACCAAACCATTCCTAATCAAGAGACTCATATGGTTGCTCAAGACCCATCTTCCTTTAACAATGGTTTTGATGCTTTCCTCTTCAAAGCTAAGATTTGATGTTTTGATAGATGCTCAGAACAAGGATTATGGTAATACAAATCTACCAAAGGGTCAAGCTACTAATCAAACTACTTGTTTGACACCATCCTCGTTTGATCCCACTCCATCATTGATTCCTATTGAATTGAGTATTACTATAAAGGGAGTTATTCATAAGTTAACTTTCATCCCTCGTGCAAGAGATGCTGAAAATTATAACGTAGTTGAAGACTTGGCTTAGTTTCCATCGACTATGTCGACTCTTGAGGTGTTGCAGAATTTCCCCACCCAAAAGAGGGCTTTACTATCAGCTATCATATGTGTGGATCCATAAGATTCCAACCTTGTTGTTTTCTCTCATGAAAACTATACCCCTTGACTTCCAATTCAATTAGCTTTTATAATCCAAGTCATCATCTGTGGTAAGAAAATTCATCATTCTATTGTGGATGAGGAAGCCTGGACATGAATTATATCCATGTCTTGTTGGAAGGTGATTGGTTCTCCTTAACTGAGTCAATCACATACTACATTTAAGGCCTTTGACAGGAGAACATACAAACCTTGTGGGATTTTGATTTCCCTGTAAGGTTAATGAGGGAGAAAATTTGTGTCCATAGAAGTCGAAATTAGTGGTAGACCTCTTGATTACTATCTTCTATTACGATGTACGTGGGATTATGCCATGGCTTCTGTCATCTCGACTTACTTTTGTATGGTCACCTTTCCTCATAAACGTGGGATTGTAGCCATATCCCAACTCACATTTTTTGCCTCTAATTCACATGTTACTGGAAGTTTCCCTCTTGTGGAGGAAACCCTATAGTCATAGAAACATGTTAGAGTTGGATTGTTGAAGGATTCTTCACTTATGGGGACCTTTTTACTATAGGAATTTACAGGGTAAGTTCCTCAGACAGAACACCAAAGGAAACTACTCACAAACAGATCACAGATAAATACACCAGTATTTTTGACATGGTTAAAACCCTCAAAGAGGGAAACAGTCCACGGCCTGAGCCAACGCGACCACTTCAGGCAATTTATTAATAAAAGAATGAAAATTTACATAAGCTTCTCTCATGAACGGTTACCCTACAAATTACCCTCCATGCTCTTTAAATAGAGATCATGGACCAATCAGGTATTAAGCCATAGATTAAGTGTCGCTAATACCGAGGAGAGAATGAACCATCAGATCACTACATATCGTGACCGTCGGATTGTATGTTACAAAAGTACATAGTAAAGAAACACACTTTACCTTTCTCTACACTAGACCATGTTATACTTAACTATTTACTATGTGTTAGAATATCCTAACATCCCCCCTTAAGAACAACTTGGGATAGGATTGGAGGATGTACATATATGACACAATAGGAGAAGGAAGGAGGCATTAGAGCCTATCCCCCCTTAGTGACAACTTCCTGAACTCCAACCATAAATCAAAGTTTAGTAAACTTCGCCTCTGTGAGAGCCTTTGTAAAGATGTCCGCGACTTGATCATCTGTTGAACAATATTGCACTTCAAGAACATGGTCATGAATGAGCTTTCTGATAAAGTGCATGTGCAGTTCAATGTGTTTGTTGCGCTGATGTTGGACTAGATCTTTGCATGGTTGAATGGAACTTTGATTATCACACCAAAGTGTAGACGAATGCTGCTACTGAAAGCCAAACTCTGACAAGATCTGACGAAGCCACAGGGCTTCCTTACTAGCTTCTACGGCACCACGATACTCTACTTCTACTGAAGAAAGAGAAATGGCACTTTGTTTCTTGCAAGCCCATGTAATAGGTCCTGAACCAAGAGTGAACACATAACCTGCAGTAGACTTCTGATCATCAGGGTCACTAGCCCAATCGGAATCATTGAAACCAACTAATAGAGGAGATGCTTCTGCATTGTAATGAATCCCAAACTGAAATGTACCTAAAACATAACGAAGTATTCTTTTAGCTACTTTCCAATGACTTTCATGTGGGTTTTGCATAAACTAAGCAATAAGGCCAACAACAAAGGAAAGGTCAGGATGATTATGGGTTAGATACAAAAGTTTTCCTACAAGTTGACGGTATAAGGTAGCGTCAACTTCAGGGGAAGTACAAGTGATTGAAAGTTTGGCTCTAGACTAAAAGGGAGAAAGGGCTAGCTTGCAGTCTTCCATGTGAAAATGGCATAGAAGATCACAGGCATACTTGTACTGGGAAAGGGAAATACCTTCCTTGGATTGCAAGACTTGAAGACCAAGAAAATAATGCAAGTGTCCTAAGTCTGTCATTTCAAACTTATTTTTAAGACTGGACTTCACATGATTTATAAGGTTGGGATCACTACTTGTAAGGATAAGATCATCAACATAAATAACAAGAATGATAAGGGACTTGCCCACTTTCTTGGTGTAGACAATATTGTTAGAATGACACCTAGAAAAGCTAGTTTCTAAAAGAAATCTATCCATTTTGGCATACCAAGGCCGAGGGGCTTGCTTGAGACCATAAAGGGATTTCTTAATCTGACATACAAGGCTAGAGTCTATTTGTATAAAGCCAGTAGGTTGTTCCATATATATTTCTTCATGTAAGAAGGCAAATTTAACATCCATCTGATGGACTTCCCATTTGAAAAAGGTAGCAAGGGAAAGAACAAGGCGGATAAAGTTCATTTTGGAAACAAGGGAGAAGGTTTCAGTATCAATGCCTTCTACTTGTGAAAAACCCTTAGCAACAAGATGAGCTTTATGTTTATCAACTTTTCCATCTGGTCCATACTTTGTTCTGTAAACCCATTAGCATCTAACACGTTTTCGTCCCTTTGGTAGAGGAACAAGACCCCATGTATCATTTGCCAATAATGAACGATATTATGTTGGAAATAATATTGAGAGGGGGGGTGAATCAATATTATCTGGTCAATTATTTTCTTTTTCAAACCCAGAACATATACGCTACTTCAGTTAGAGAAAACTGCGTATATATGCAACTACAGATAAGGAAACCCATGTATACCATACAGACTTATAATTTAAAATATTCTACAGATGTTGAACATTAATCTATGCATAAGGATCATATAAACAGTAAACAAGAACATAAAAATAGAGCAGAAGACAATCACACACAAGAACACAAGATATAAGGTGGAAACCCAATGTGGGTGAAAACCACTTGCTGCAATATGTCTCTATCTTTTCAATTAGAAACTTCTTTTTACAATGATTCTGTATTGGTGTAGTCCTTTACCAGTATGCAGGCTGCTATCTGTAGAGAGCTACAACCCTCTCACGTTTTCCAGATTCTCCTGGAGGGGAGCTACAACCCCCTTAGTTCTTGTACTAGTTGAGATACTAGTACGTAGGTTGCTACATGCAGAAGACTACAACCTTCTCTTCCTTCCAGGGACCACATTTCATAAATTTTCAGACTGGATCCACAAATAACATCAATCAAACATCAAGAATTTCTGCATCAACCAATCATCTTTTCACCAATCAAAACTGAATCAAAATAAACACTTCTCTGACGACTGTACCCAGATCATAATAACAGTAATCACACCCAACTTCTGAACCCAAAACACCGTAGCAATAAACAGAGGCAGCTAGAACATAAATCAAGAGATGTACGCTACTTCACTATTCAGAAACCTGCGTATAGATCTATAAATTCATTCTTTCAAACATTCAGATATTAGTTAACCCAAATTATCAGATTTATAGATCAAGCGTGCGCCACATATCACAGATCAAAATCATATAGAGATACCACTATTCTAGCCTTAAGGTTTTGACCCATCAATAGAACTTATCCTTCTCCTTGCGCTCATGTTCCTTCTTCATTCAGATCCAGATCTGCGCCATAACCCAATCACAGTATTCTAGATCTAGCACATTATCAGATATTCAATAATTCAAAAGATGCCTTGCCAAATGATCTCCTTCCTCTTTTATAGCCTTAGGCCTTTCACAATACCACGGACCAAAAACCATAACAATTCAATACCATGGACCCAATACTTGGGATCAACACTTATTACGAGATACCATGGCCCAAAACCATAGGATCAAAAACTGTCGGACTAATACCATGAACCAAACATAATCCCATGTGCGAGTGCTTTTCTCTGCATGAAAGTGTGTGAACTTTTCTCTGCATGAAAGTGTGTGAACTTTTCTCTGCATGAAAGGAACTTTTCTGTTCATGAAAGTGCGCGAACTTTTCTCTGCATGAAAGGAACTTGTAGATACTTGATGTCAAATCTGATTTCCTTGTATAACCCTTGCACTGGAGCTTCATATTCTGCAGTGTTGTTTATGCAATCAAACTCGAGTCTATAGGTTAGCATGGTTTTCTTTCCTTCTAAACTAATTAATACACAACCTGCTCTTGCTCCATCGTTAGACTTAGATCCGTCGAAAAATAATTTCCAAAACAAAGATTTACTTACAAGAGTATCTACAAAATTAATGCATTTAGAACTATCTGTTTGAGAAAAAATTTCTACCTAAGATAAAACATAATTTTCTAGAAAAGGCAAAGTTTGAGCATTGAAATTCCCTAAGAACAAGTCAACAGAATAGTTCCCAATTATATTGTTGATGTACGATATAGGTTCATTTTCTCCTTCCAACTCAATTACTAGGTACTTTTGGTGTCTTTCTCACTCAACCATTATCTGATTTTGTTTACCATTGTAAGGGAGCCACATGTGTGATTAGTTAGTCACAAAGTAATCATGAAGCTTTTCAGACCAATCCCTGCTAAGAATTAAACCATAAAATTTAGGAATGTTTGCAACGAGAATATCAAGGACTTGACATACCTTTGGGTTCGATGAGAGCCTTATGGTCACTTGACTTAGTTTTCCAATGACTTTAGCTTGTGACCCATCTAGCTGCACTATGCATACTATAGACTTTTGAGGTTGGATGTTTAACTTCACACAAACTGTTTTTGGAAAAATATTAGATGAAGCACAAGGGTCTACCAAATAGTTATGCAAACTTTTATTAAAAACTTCAAAGGTGAGAAGGAATGGAGGAGTATGGGATTTTGACCTACCCCTAATTAAGGAAATGTCATTTTGGTCAACTTTATTTCACGTACCAGTTGGAGGTCTCCCGATTTCATGAGAAGCTTGCGATATTACAGCGACAAGAAGAGGTGCAATAGGTATTTCATGTAGTTCTTTCAAAAGTAATTTCTGTTGATGCTTCAATTTACTTAGCTCATGAAAAGTAACGTTGGCCCTTGTCTTCTCCATGTCTTCAACAATATTATACTCCATTTCATAGGAAATGATAAGCATTTTAGATGGAATCGATGAATCAGACTGGATTGGGCTTGTGTAAGTTGCTTTTGGTGATGATTTCTTACCTGCGACTTTATCTTTGGAAGCCAAGCTTGTGTTCTTCTGTTTAGAACTAGCCTGTGGAGGATCGAGTTGATTTTTGCTTCTGGTATTGACTGGTAATGCATCTTGATACTCTTCATCTGGAAGGATGAAGTCCCACATTCCGTGTAACTCTACAACCTCATCTTCATCAGTATGTTCTTCATTGGAAACTTCTTCTTCTTCTACTTGAGATTCTGCATTTGTTATAGCGTTGGGAGGCTTTGGATTGGTTGAACGATCATTCCTGAAAGGCTTATAGGGTTTCTTAGAAGAAGTCTCTGCCACTTGTTTTTTAATATCAACCATTCCGTTAGACATGGTTTTTAAAACTTTCTGTAATCCCTCCAAGTTGAACGGGTCCTTTGATTGCTTTTTCTTAGGGTCATCTCGAGGAATGACTTTCTTAGATTTTCTTTCATCGACATCATTTTCTTTTCTAAGGCTAAGATGAGTTTTTCTACCACTATTGCTTCTTTCATATTTTTAGCCAATGTTGGCTTGGCAGCTCTATCTACAAAGATTGCTATGTTTGAAGGCAAGGAAAATATATACAATTCACTTCTAACTTCTTCGCTAGGCTTGGATGCGGTATGGATTTTAGTTAAGAGTTTATTGAATCGCGAGTTGAAATCTTTGATAGGTTCTCTCGATTCGGTTTTAAGATTTGAGAGGTCATTGATTAATGTTGTTGTAGACCTATCATAACCGAACTCAGTCAAGAGCTGCTCTTGGAAAATGTTCCAACTAGTAATGGATCCTAATGATAATGAAAAATACTAGGATCCAACAGCTCCTTGTATGGCATATGGGAAAATTCTGACAACAACGTCTCCTTCTGTAACTCCATTCAAATTTATTGACAACATAAAGTTGTTTATGTGTTCTTCTGCCAGTATGCCTGCATCTGGGTTAAAATTTGATATCTGTTTCTCAAGATGGGCTAGCAATTGACTCAAGGGCGCAGTGACTATGACTACCCCTAGGTTGGCCCATGGTCTTTGAGCCATTGTTGAGCTACTAATATAGGAAAGTGCAGATGAAGTTCCTTGTTGTTGGGAAGATGATGGTGAAATACCAGCACCCTATTAAACAACAATATGGAGTGGGGGTGTGGATGGTTGACTTTGAAATGGAATAGATGAAATGGATGATGATGATGAAAGAGTCTTACTGTTAGACTCTTCCGCTATCTTCCTTGCTCTCTTCCTTTTTCACAGAGATAATTTAGTTGGTTCAATACCAAGCTTTTCACTCTGTAATCTGGTAAGAGGATGAGAAAGAACATATTGTGAAGTCACTCTACCTTGAGATAATCCAGAATTCTTTGGTGATATTGATAGTCCCTGAATTTTTGGAATCAACGACTGAACTTCAGGAGGTTTGATACTGGATTTATCTAAAATGTTCGGGTTTGCAGCAGTGGTTGTTGTTTTCTCAACTTCTCGCTTAAAGTTTAAAGACTCAGGATGTGATGGAGAAGTCATGGGAGATGTTGAGGGCGATATACTCTTAGAATGGGTTTTGGAGTTAACTTTACTAGCCATTCATAGTTCACGCCCTCCTTCTAGTGACAAATATGTTGAAGCCCCAAAAATCAGGTCTACAACTTGGGGGATAACCACCCGGTCTAGACCTTGGAAGCAGCTCCTTTTCCGTTTGGGATAGTGGCTATGACTGGGGATAATGGGGCCAGTTTCCCAATGTGTTTATGATGAGACTAGGGGAGTGATGTTTTCTTTTCTAATGGTTTATAAAGAGAATGATTTAATCTAGATCTAGTCTAACATGTGCAATTTTATTCTAATGAAAGGAAACATCTAATTCTAAAACTATCCCAGGATTAACTCCTTACTTATATGATCTAAAATAGTTTCCAACAACAATCGATAATAAAGATCACTCAATTACTACAAGAAAAGAATCCATTTATAAATGAATTGTTTCGTATAAGAAATTAGACAAAACAATTATGATAAACATATCACATAATAAGTCATTCATACATTTAGCATAAAAATAATAGTTACCATCATACAAAAGTGCAAAAATGATAACTGGACATTCAGGATTTGATATATAAACAACTAAAAATAACATATCACTTGGCGCATAATAAAAAATTATTAAGAGATAAAAGTACCATTGATAATAGGTCCTGCTCATGAGCTTCGGTAATTTAGATTTATCTTCAAATAATTCAATATCCACTAAGAGTATAGAAGTTCATTTCAGTTGCAGACATTAAACATAGATATAAATAAATCTCGTTCCATTCATTTATCAAAACCTCCTCAGAGAGGGAAAAAGTGCATGTTCTAAAGAATTGTTTCTGACAAATTTCTAGACCCTTCTCTAAATCCATGAAAGGTCTTTAAATACTACTAACTAAAGACTAAAAATATTTATTACAAAAATGTAGGAGGAGGTTTAAATGACTGTCCTCATTCCAATAAAAAATAAACTGAAATTAAAGTAAAACTGTATCTATGATAAATTATGCATCTGTTCCCTTAAGTTGCTAATGTCCAGCATTGGCTTCAGGAGTGTTAGTTGACTGACCTCAGATTTCAATTGACATGTGAAAATGGAATCAACAAGTGTTGGAGCTATCTTCTTAGTGGAGGTTGTGAGGCACTTAAGAGTCATACACTGATTGTGTGGTTTTACCAAATGTTGCCAGTAAGTGTCCCAATTTAACTTTTTAATCCTCTTAATTGACTCTGCTTTTTCTTTTGCTGTCTATTTCCACCTTGTTTGCAATTGTTGTGCTTTTGGAAGGGATCCTAGAGTGGTTTCTGATATTAGATTCGCTCTATGCATATTTTCATTGATACAATCAATGATATTTCTTGTCGTTGTCGCTGATTCCTCCACTACCTGTTCTGCTTATTTGAGTTATGCATCTCATTTATCAAATAGAATTTCATTGTGGGATTCATCTATCTTGGGCAATCCCGCTTTCTTTCCTTCCTCTACTTCCTGTCTATTCAAAAAGTTAGACACTTTCTTATAAATCGAGTCATAATCAAGTCATAAGTCTACGACTTGATTTGTAATATTGTCGCTTTTCTCGCATTGCAAATTCCATTGCAATATTCTTTGGCAACACATTTCCTATTGTTGCAAGAGTTGGTCATTTTAGGCAAGGGCTTCTGTGACAAATTCTTCAATTTTAGGGCCATCCTTGTGCAGCTCTATTGTGGACTGTAATTGTTGTTCTTTTCTGGCTAGACTGTATTGATAACCTAGCTGCATTTGCCGGAAGTCCTATTGTAACTTTGCCAATTTATCCTCTGCTTCCTAGCTGATGCTGGCATGTTGTAGCTATTGCTACAAAAATAGGATTTTATCCTCCGTATATTTAAGTAGCATTTGAACTTCACATGCTTTATCAATTGTAGCAGAAGCATAAGCTCCTCTAATTTGAGAGAGTCTGGTCAGGTTCTCTAACGGATCAATAGTTAGGTCTTGCCAAAGGACGTCCAAAGGCTCCGCTTCAGGTGATAACACACTGTCTTTGCTTCTTTCCTTGTCTCCTGACAATAGCTTTGTGGTGCCGACTATAAAACACATCTAGAGGAGGGATCTCCTCTATTTTCACTATAATTTCAGATGAAGGAGCTACAGGAATGTGCTCCATTCCTGGAGTATTAACAACCACTTCAATTATCATTTCAATGGTTTTCTGTACTAGATTCCTTGATGTCTCTATGTTCTTCTCCTCTGTGTTAATAAGCTCATTAAAGTTTTCCCATTCATTCTCCAGATCTATTATCAATGGCCTTGTTGGCTTTGTGAGGAGAGTGAGAGTCTCAACCTGTTTCGAAGACAAAACTTGCTGCTCGAGGTTCTCCTTGGACTGGGCTATACTCATTCATTCCTTGACTGTTTAGACCTTTCAGCCAATTCTCTTTCAGACTTTGATTTGGATTTTCCTTGTCTCGAGCTTCCACTTATGCTAATGCTAGGAGTAGGCTCTGTTATTGGTTCTATATGCAATTTGTCCAATGGGACATTTTCCAATCTCCATTCTCTATAGTGATCAATCTCTTGGAGTTCTTCTGGACAAAATTGCATTTGGGTTAGATGTAAGATTTCTCTGAGTGAGCTTTTCTACTGAAAAACATCATTGAAGAGGTTGTCCTCTTTAGTGAACACTTTTATTTTTACTGTCGTTGTAAAATTCTTTATAACATCAAAGGGATCATACTGTATCCCTGGGAACTTAGGTAGCCATAGGCATAGCATGTTATCTACTTCCTTGAAAGCGTGACCTAAGTCAAACAATGTGAAATCCCCATAGATCACAGGGAATTGAGGCCAAATGGCCTTCTTCTTATCCTTGAGTTCTTTTCTCATCCCCACAACACCATAGATCTGGTAGGCTATCTCTCAGGCCAAATGTTTGTCAGGAACATACAAAGGAAGCACATGAGGTGAGGTAATGCTCCCAAATACCCTAATGTAGGTGAATAATTGTTCCCCAAACCACCTTCCCACAGGGAGACTGTCAGTTTCGGCTTCTGGGAAGAATCTTGGGGCGCCTATGTTATATAACATCTTATGAATAGGTAACATTACTCCATGAATGATTTTATAGAAATGTGGGATGAAATTGGATTCCCATAGTTCTCTATGGTAGACCTGAATAGGTAGCGGGTTCTATACTATCCATTTCCTTCCATAATGGGAAAATCAGATATGAAAAAAATAGCATCCATAACGTAGGCAACTAGAAAGAAGGGAGGGTAAAACCTCTGAGAAAAACTTCTTTTAGTTCGATAATTTAGAATAGAAGAAGCTAAATTATCAGATAATATTTGGGCCCAATCCATTATCGTGGCATTGGTAACCGCATCTAATAAAGGTAACCACAAATATGAAAACATATTGATATCAGGCTTTCCAAATAGCCTACACAATATTGTAGCAGCAAAAAAATAGGGATAAGAGAGAGGTCTGGTGGCGTACATACCATTTTTATCCTTCTTTAATGGCTCATCCTTTGCTGACCGATTTTAGTGCATTCTGCCAAATCCTCATTCTCTTTGTCAAATTTTTCCATGAATTGTTTCTTGTAGCTAGCTTGAGGCTCTAGCAAGTGTACATGCACCTAAAATTTTGTGGGGTAAATGACCCCGTGACTTCCTAGTTTCATGTCTTGAATTTCCTATCGGATATATCAGCACGGCCTATCACCCATTTCACCATATTTGTGTAAGGAAGTATCTTCGGCCTCACTATGACATGGTGCATAGCCAAGCATGCAAGCTCTGTTAGTGATGCTTCGGATGACCCACAACCATCTGTCATAACTGTAAACACCATGATTCTCGGGTTTTCTTCTCCTAATAGTTGACACATGCCTTCTCAAGTACATATCCCTGCTTCTCTAGTACAAGTGGTGTCCATGAATAGTGAAGTCATCTCTAATTTTTTAGATACCAGAGCTTTTCCTTTCTTTCCCATTACATTTTGAGTACCGCTCTTGCAAATTCACAAGTAGAGAATGAAGACACAATAAGGAAGATAACAAATAATGATCGATAATAATGTGACGGGAAGCCTTTAATTTTAAAATCATATCAAAGATATTACCTCGCGTGAGATAGTCCTTTTCACTAGATCTAAATCGTTTCTCATCAATAACCATCAATGGACAGTTAAGTTGACATTAATGCTCATAACGCATCATCGAAGGATGGGAAATACTTTATCGAACTGTGAGCCCTTAGATCTGTGATGAAGCGATTTTGCAATTTGCTTTGCAATATCATAGATCACAATATCACAAAACCTATATTTATTAAAAGCCGTTTGCTTCATCGTGGAACTATGAGATGCGGTTTGCGAGACTTTATCACTTTTCACAATTTCTCGGCATTTGTATTAAGTAGCGGTGTGATATATGGAATTTATGATATATGATGAGTTTGTGGGGCATGCGATCTCGCTTTATCACTTTTTCGCATTTTCGAGAGTCTCTTTGAAACATATTCCCATCGTTACCTTTTGTGATGTGATATTTATCATTAAGGGAATGAGCTTATTAAGACTTATCCTAATACTCAAGACTTTGCGTTCGCGAATGGTTTCCTAGCTTTTATGACTATATTGCATTCTTTATAGAGAAGCTCAACACTTATAATTTTATGCACATAAAGAAAGGAAAGATAGGAATCTTAATTTTTGAAAGTCTTGTTTTATTAGCATGCTTTATTAAGAACAAAAGGAAATGTTAAATGGTTAAGTTCTTATTTTTGAGAAGGGTCCCAATTTTCAAATGTTGTGGCGAACACTTAAAAAAGGGGTGGTTGTTGATGGCTACAACAGATTGCGATCATATTTTTCATGTATTTCTCATTTTTCATGTAGTAGGGTCTATCGAAAATATAAAACATGTGTACTCCTTGGATGAGGAATCAATTTTTGCATCCAATGAGTGTTTCTGCTTGAAATTTGAATAAACGCATAGGAAGAAAAGTTGAAAATATGAGTTGAAAAAATAGGTTTTTCTTTTTTCCCTCTAAAATTTGATGATATAATCTAATCTTATTTTATTAGTTCCACTATTACATTATAATTTCCTTAGGAGCCCCATTTTAGACCTCAAAAATCCCCTAAGGATTCACATTCACACATTGTATTGTCATACCTTGAGGGCCATTGGTGGTTTCTCTTGTTCTTATTAATGGTCCACATCATTGACCAATAGTCAGGTAGTTTTCTAGCATATTCGACTTCGACACATTGATTCACATGTTAGAATTTGTACCTGGATCAGGTTGGGATGCAACATAAGACCGTGATTTTTGTCTGATATAACTCACGCTGTGTGGAGTTATGTATTATTCATGATTGTATACATTTTTCCTCTATACGAATGGCTATGACCATGTCGTGGGATATTATATATATGACTATGATGATGATCCTTCTGCATCGGGTGGCTGCATCCATACCTTGGGTCTTGGACTTTGAGACGATCCATTTCATTTAGATGGTTGCACCCAATAATGGATCTTTCCATACCATCCTTTCTATTCGGATGGTTGTGTCCATACTATGGATTCATGTTTTGATATATATAACATAGATATCAAATATTTATATGTATATGCATCCTTGATTTATAGGTCTCTTGATGGTGTTTGTTCTTGTCCTTCGAAAATGTCATACAACACCTTAACCGTCACTCTCTGTTCTGCCTTCATGCTTTAGGGGGCATCTGTCACACATTATTTTGTCACACCTCTTACGATTCCCTATGTCATACCTCAGAGTGCCCAAAACTTGACAACTATGCAGTATACCCATCTCGATATGTAGTATAGATTTTCCCTAAATAACTGATGAAATCATGCCTTCAGGCTTTCCTGATAAAATGAGCTCAAAAACCTAATTTCTAGGTGAGCACGATTATGATAATTCCTACTCGTGCTGATGGCAGGTTGCACCATATTAGCCTCACACTGCCAGCAAGATTTTTACTTGGATACTCACGCTGATCCCTAAAAGGTAAGTTTTCCCAAAGAGGACAAGAGCCTTCGTGATATAGAGGCTTCGAAAACAATGAGCTGGAGGTTGTTCATTTTGGATGTGGTCGAATTCTCTCAATATTTCCCTTTGATATTATCCATATGAGATTCCTCGTTGAGATGAGGACCTTCCCCTATCTTTGTTGAGATTCTAACTCCATCTCTCTAACTATATATTCATCCTCTTCCATTCCCAAATGGTTGGTCTCTGATTATTTGCACCCTTATGCTAAGATAGTGCCTACATGCTATTCACTTTGGCTTGGAGAATGAGTGCTTGGAGAGCTTGAGATTTGACTTGGACATTCACTCAAGGAAGGATTACTAACATCAAGGCATAGGTTGTATGATTCCTCTTTTGTTTATTAATATATACAATGGCTAGTTAGTTGCCCATAAATGATTGTGTAAATTCTTCATTAATGTTAATTCTCTTTCATCTGATAAGTGGATTACATTCTATTATTTTTGTTGCAATTCTATACTTTATTTTGTCTTTCACCTCTCATGCAGGTATTCAAGTCCTATTAGTAGTAAGCACTGAGCTTGAGGAGAAAGTGATCAAGATATTCAACAAAGGAGTCCATTATAGCATCAGAACGAGGTAGTTCTCCTTCCTCTTCTCTCATTTCGATTGCATTTTAGGAAAGCATCATGTAGATTGTCTCATTTGTTTTTAGAGCCACTCATTAGGCTAGAGGGATAGTCTATGTCCATAAAGAGGATTTACCTAGAGAATGATATTCTTCACTCAAGAAAGTTGTTTCCACATTTGACACATGTTGATTTGGATTTTTGTGAAAATTTGGTTTTTGGGAAACATAAGAGAGTCATATTTATCGAAGTTGGGAAGGAAAAGAGAGCGAAAAATTAGAGCTTGTGCATATATATGTGCGGGTACCTTCTCAAGTATCATCTCTTGGTGTCTCTCATTATTATGTTACTTTTATTAATGATGGAACTAGGAAAACTTTGATTTCTTGTATTCAAAATAAATTTGATATATTTGATTCTTTCAAGAAATGTATTAGATGAAAAATCAGTCTTAAAGTGGCCTCCTAAGGAATAATAACAGACTAATAATTAAAATAATAAAATAAGAGTTTTGAAATTTGGAGGGAAATGAAGAAAACAACTTTTTTCATTGTATTTTTGGCTTATCTCCTTATAGGTTTACTCAAATTTCAAGTGTAGACATTCATTCGATACATAATTAAATTTCATATCCAATCCAAAACATACCCATTATGCATACTTTTGAAAAGACCAACATTGATAAATGAAGATACATTAAAAAATCACAGGGAAGGTATTTTTAATGTATCTTGAATTTTTTTCTATGTGGGTGTTCTCAAAAGTATGCATAATGGGTAGTCATTGGATGTAAAATTTAATTATCCATCGAATGTGTGTCTACACTTGAAATTTGCATGAACCTCTAATGACATAAACAAAAAATACAATTAAAAAAGTATTTTTTCTCTTCTCCCTCCAAAATATTTACAGGTCCCTCTTTTCAAATTTAAAGGATGTTGATTGGTTTACATATTATGACGCAAAAATTACATGAAAATTTCATAGGCACTTTTAGGCTAAAATTTCATCTAAATAGAAATCTTTGGTTGAGAATGAGACATGAAAGAATTTGAAGTGTCTCTGATGATACAATGGAGTAAGATCTTGCAACAAAGAGTTTGATAACTACTGCTCAAGGCATGGAATTGACAAGTAGAATCTATTTCCAGGAACGACCCAGGAAAATGGTGTGTGAGAAAGGACGAATGAAACAATCATGGAACATGCAAGGTGCATAAGATTGCATGCAAGATTCCCCTTACAATCTTCGGTAGATTTTGTATATATTGTTATTTATCTAATAAACATAGGGTCTTCAAGTTCCTTGAATGGTGGTATTCCAGAGGAGGCATGGAAAGGTAAAAATATAACTACTAATTTTTAAAGACTCTCAGTTACGAAGCCTTGCCCACGTCAATAATTAGAATAGAAAGAAGCTTGAAGAAAAATCAAAGAAATGTACCTTTCATGGATATGGTGTAAATTATTTTGGTTATCACGTATATGATTATGAAAATCACAAAATAATTAGGAAAATATATGTCATGTTCAATCAAAATGTCTTTTATAAGGATCAAATGTAGGGAAAGAAAGACGAAAAGGAAAAAAAAATAAAAAAGACTTGTTATGATCACAAAAAAGGTAAAGATACCTGAAAAATTAGAATTATTAGCAGCCACAACAATAAAAACAACCACAGAAACAACAAGCACCTCAAACACCTAAAACTAGTGTTGGAGGATCTACCATGATAAGTAGACCCTTGAACGATACTCTCCTTCATTATACTATGTATTATTGACTTATTCTGGTAAACTAGAATGATATGAAGAAGTAATGAAGGTAGAAATCAGGAAGAAGTGGGAGTAAGCCATGGAAAACGAGATAGACTGCATGATACAAATCCATATTTGCAACTTATTCAAGCTGCCTAATTGTAAAAGAACGTTACAAAATAAATTGGCTTACAGGTTGAAGCAAGAAGATGGAGGAAAATAGAGATATAAGGCTAGACTTGTGGTGAAGGGATTTAAACAAAAGAAAGGTACATACTTTCATGAGATTTTTTCTTGTATTGTTAAAATAACTTCAGTCAAAACTATTTTAACTCTACGAGGAGCAGAAGATTTGCATCTTGAGCAGTTAGATTTACAGACAACCTTTCTCCATGGGGATTTCGAGGAAGAAATATCTATCCACCAAACCTAAGGGTATGAATTCAAAGGGAAGGAGAAATTAGTGTGCAAATTGAAGAAGAACTTGTATGGCTTAAACACAATCCAAGGCAGTCGTATCTAAAATTTTATAGGTTTATGTGTCAACAAGGTTATGCTAGATGTCACTCTAACAATTGTGTTTATTTTAAAAGGAAAAATGATGGTAGCTATACTATATTTCTATTGTATGTAGATGAGATGCTTGTTGCAAGGTATAATATGTAGGAAATAAATGCTCTCAAAGGAAAATTAGCAAATTCATTTGCAATGAAGGATTTGGGTACCACAAAACAAATCATTGCCATGAGAATAACTAGAGATCGAAAAAATTACAAATTAATATTGTTTCAAAGTGACTACATAGAAAAGGTGTTGAAGAGTTTTAATATGCAGAATGAAAAACTAGTTAGTACACCTTTGGCTAGCCATTTAAAAGTATGTGAAGATATGTGTCCCAAGACCTTAGAAGAGATGTATTATATTTGTAAAATTCCATACGCATCAGCTGTTGGAAGATTAATGTATGCAATGGTTTGCACAAGACCTAATATTTCACATTTAGAGGGAGTTTTAAGCAGGTGTATGAACAATCCAGGATAAGAGCATTGGATGGAAATGAAGTGGATTCTCAGATATTTATGAAGTACAACAAATCAAGGATTATGTTTTGGAGGTTTAAACATTTCTCTACAGGGATATGTTGATATGGATATGGTAGGTAACAATTATATCAGGAGGAGAACCAGAGGGAATGTGTTTACTGTAGGTGGAATAACTGCCAGTTGGTTTTCAAAATTGCAATACATTGTTTCACTGTCAACGAAGGAAACATAGTATGTTGTTGTTACAGAGATCAATAAAGAAATGATTTGGTTACAAAGGTTTATGGATGATTTGGGTAAGAAGGAAGAGATGAGTAAGTTATATAGTGACATCTAGAGTTTCATTCATCTGGAAAATAATTCATCCTTTCATTCTAAGACTAAACATATACAACTCAGGTGTCCTTTCATATGGTCAGTTTTGGATAATGTATACACATTAGTTAGAATATTGCATATATGTTGACAAAGGTTGTTAGTAAGGAGAAATTGAGTTACTTCTCCGTTATGAAACCAGCTCAAGAAAATATAGAAAAGATAGATCAACGCCTTAGAATTCAGCCTCTTCGAGGGGGCAAGCTCCTTTACATTACATAAATGAACAATTCTTGGATGATTCAAATGAAAAGACCTCCTATCTATATATAGGAGTCTAAGGGGTCATAACATAATCGAAGCCTACATAACAATAATAATGTAACAACAGAATAATAACAATAGTGGGCTTCTATGGGGCACAATAGTAACAATATGGGCACTACATGGGTACATCAATATAACAAGGGGGTTGTACTAATAACATTAAGGGGTTACACTAGCAGTATAGGGGTCCAACATTCTCATTTTCAATTGGCCTTCAAGAGTGATCATGAAGATGAGAAATAACCAGGTCCAAAGTGAAATCGTTCTCCGACAAGTGAAGCAATGATGGTGTTGATATAATAAGTCTCCAAGTGAGATATTGTTATGTGTGTTTCTTGATTATCTTCTTGATTGTTCAGAGGCTTTTTGTTTCAACCACGTTGGATTCTTGTTCCTAATGAGATGTTTAATCACCATAAGGGGGGTCAAGTTGGTGGGGAGAATAGGGAACGATGATGTATTTTATGATCCCCCCACTAGTGGGGGTTCAGGGGTAGTGCCTCTGAAGCTAAAAATAGATGAAAATTTTCTTTATAAAATATTGTAATTTCATAGTCAATCTCAATTGTTCATTATGGGGAGTGTATGAAGGTAGAAGTTATGCTAATTTAGGTTTATTTCCCTAGAAGGTAACACTCGGATTATATGAGGGAATTGTATTTTGGTTATGTATTATTATTATTATTTTGAGTGAGAGAGAAAGGAGGTTGTGTGAGAGTGAAGAGGAAGTTAAAGTGGATCTATTGTAGGTTGTCTCTCTTCATTTTGTTGGATATTCTAAAAGGAAGGACTGGTTGTTTCTCCATGGGCGTAGCCCAAATTGGGTGAACCATGTATATCTATGCCTCTCTTGTTAAATGCGTTTATGTATTTGTGTTTCCACAATATTTTGTGTATTTCTTTGCTCCGTTAGTTAATTTATAACAGTGGCACTGTTATAGATCCTTGAAGGGAAACATAATAGCATGGCAGATTCCATTAGAGAGATAATGATTCATTTAATTATGTAGGTTAAAGGTAAAAGAGCATTGGAAGTTGAGATTGTCTTAGCAAAAGTTGTGTATCTTCTAGATTAATTTTTTTAATTTTGTGTGCTAACTTTCTTTAGGTGACTATGAGTGACTACTGTTAAGCGGAAAGTTAAATATTTACAATTAGTAAATTTGCATTAAAAAAAAGTGGTTTTTATTTTCATATGTAATTGCATTACCAGGCACTATACCACCGAGCATGGAGAATATGTTGCAGTATCCATAAATGAGTGTAAACATTTAAATGTCTAATTAATATGGAGAAGATGTTGTAGTATCCATAAATGAGTGTAAACATTTAAATGTCTATTTAATATGGGAGAGATGTTGTAGTGTCCCTAAAATTAAGTATTGGACCAAAAAAAACTATAATAACAAAGCATAATATTAACTCGATTACAAAAAAAATAATAAAAATAATAAATCAATGCAATTAAATTTATTAAATTGTAATTTTGTTTTTATTAATAAAATTAACAACATTTTTTCCAAGAAAAGACACATATATACATATCATATTAAAATAAATTTAAATAATAATAATAACTCATATTTCATACATATAAATAATAAACATATAAAACTTTAATAAATTATATATATATATATATTATATATATATATATATATATAATATATAGATATATAGATTATATAGATATATAGATATATATATAGATATATATAATAACCATTGTATTTTAGAAACTTTATATAAAAATAATAATTAATAAGTATATAAAAATCCGAAAAATTAATTTAATGTCATATTCATATTACATTAAAAATTTAAATTATAAAACTTATAAAACTATATGCATTTTAAGGTTTTTAATAAAGCTAAGTTAGATTCATTTTACTTTTGATCTAGGATCCCTCGTTGCAATCCTTATTTTTGGAGTATAGAATTTGAGGAAGGTTTTGCACCTTGAGAGATTTGATCTCCCCCTCAGTGCATGTATAGAGATGGATCTACGCTGCTTCTAGCTATAGGAAACAATGTCACATTTACTTCATACTTTGAAATTTAAATAATACGCAAATTAAAATACTAATACTTTATAATTCATTAACAAGAAACTAAAATTTAATCTCATGAAATAAGTCACATTGTTAACCACATATATCGAGACAAATAATAACAAATACTAAGATATTGTCAACCTAATCTATAATATTTTTTATTGCTTTTAAATAGATACTTTTATTATGAATTCTTATAAATATCATGATCAACAAATTTAAATAGTTAGGATCTATTTTAATCATTTTAATTGTTTATGAAAGTATGATAATTGTACATCAGAAGGTAAATGATCCTAAGGTATGAAGGGATGAATAACAATAATAATGAGCTCACTAAAATATTTAAACAACATATGCATATTAAATAAAGGATATTGTTTACCATTTGAATAATTTCTATATTTATTTAAATGTTATTATAATACTAAAAGTGAATTTAAATCTAATAAATAATCTTGATTTAATTCCAAAGTAGGATAAAAATATATAAATTAACAAACATTGAAATATACATAAATTACATTGAAATATTATATCCATAAAAATATAACATAAAAAGTGTATATATAAAATCTAATTTGAAGTATGTTTTTTTCAATGATAGAAACATAAATGTCCTTTAACATATTTTCATGCTTGCAAATCTCTTTTATTTTATTATTCTCTAATTACCCAATATTATTCAAAATAATCATGTAGGGAAAAGTTGTTTGTTTTTGAATTTCAAAATAATTTAATAGTTTCCATTTATAAAAAAATAAAATAACATTTTAATTCATTATTTTATAAAAAACAAAAATAATAAGATAAGCTACAGTTTATAATCAAAACAAATATTATTATTAATTACGATATAAATTGTTAGGATCTACGTTAATTTAATAATTTTGGATGTTTATTATTTTATTTACCATAAGTATTGTTAGCATAATTATCTACACTAGTTTAATAATTGTGGATGTTTATTTAATTTCTGTATATTTCTGAAAGCACTAATATCTTTATGCCATTACATAAAGAGATTGACGCTCATAGGTTTTCTCCAAATATTCATTGGCACAAATCACTCGCAAATTCTTTATATGTAGTATTATTTGTAGAAATCTCTTTGCAATTCTTCACATATGGTTATACATATTACATTATTACATATATTATCGTTTTTCCTTTATACAGAAACCCTCCATGCAACCTTCTATGGTTGTTATGGGTGGATTAAGTTGATTAAATAAATGGGTTTTAATTGACCACCTACATAGAAATAGAAATATATATGTTTGATATATAATAAAAATATATATTAGCGTTATTATTATGTAATTGTTACATAGGGTTATTATGTAAATACACATTTTTATTCAATATTTGTGGGATATGTTTCTAGCCTTATAATAGAGAAGCTTTAAGATGGTATAGAATGTGCTTAATAGTTATGTTGAAGGTTTAATATAATATTATAGATTTAAATCTTTATATCTATCAAACTTAAAAAAACAAAAATACCAGGAAAATTTGAGGAGTCATAAATTGGAGAATGTGGTAATTAATTATGGTTGAAGTTTAATATAATATTATAGATTCAAACATTATAAGTATTTTATTAAACCTAAAAAACAAAATTCATGTAAAATCGAGCGAGCCCGAACAAGTATACCAAACGGAAACACAACAAACCCAAATCAACTTTTTTATGTGGTAAGTGTATTGTAATTGTTGTATTAATTTATTACTAATTTTTTTATTTATATGGTTACTTTCATTTGTGTTTAGAATCATATTAATTTGTATTTTTTTATTTTTATTTTATAGGTTATATGTCAACTTGGCATTGAACACAAATAGAATTACACATTGCTAGTTGTACAACACATCTTTCTGTACATTGGTTAGGAAATTTATATAAAAATATAAAAATTATTAT
>APFE030284672.1:107846-119734 GCA_000404065.3 Pinus taeda
AGTGTATAAACCAAGTTTCCTATTGCTAGGCTTACTTGTAGCACATAAAGAAAATCCTCTTATGAAACGAGAAACATTATCCAACATGTGTGGCCAATAACAATACCTTTGAAGATTCACTATTGTCTTGCCTATACCAAAGTGTCCAACAATCAATGAAGTGTGTGCCTCCCTTATGATATTGTTTCTTTCTCCCTATGGAATACACAACTTTCCCAAATGATACAACAAACTGTTATGTACATGATAATCCAACTCTTCAATTTGGTTTCCTTGACTCAAGCTTGCATATACTTCTTGAAAGTCACTATCATTTTCATATTGTTCTATGTAACTTTCATGCAAAACGGAATTATGCTTGACTATAACAGATGAATTTACAATAGGCCTTGAAAGCATATTAACTACTTTATTGTAGACTCCCTTTTTATACCTGATAACCAAATGAAATTTTTGTAGAAAACCCATCCATCTGAAATGTCGTGACTGCTGCAACTTTGACTGTGGCTGTAAATATTGCAATGGTTAATGGTCGGTATGGATGATGGTCTCCTTCCCCATCAAATAGTGCTTCCATTTCTTAACACTTTGCACCAATGCATAAAGTTATTTGTCATATGTGGGATAGTTAGTTACAACTCCATTAAATATTTCAAAATGAAATGAAACAGGCTTACCATGCTGCAATAGAACTGCTCCCATGGCATAATCACTTGCATTCGTTTGAATCTCGAATGGTTGTCTAAGATCCGAAAGTGCTAATACCGGTGTTGAACTTATCTTTTGATTCAAAGCATCAAATGATTTATGTTGTACATCTCCCCAATGGAAGACTTTCTTGACACTTGTCAATGCATGTAATGGCGCTGCAATGGAAGAAAAATTAGCAATAAAATTTCTCCAATATTGTGTTGCCCCTAAAAAGCTTCTTACATTTGTAACTGTATTGGGCTTGGGCCAATTCAGAATGACCTCAACCTTAGAGGGATCTATATTTAGTTCACCTCCTCCAGCAATGTGTCCCAAATACACTAAATAAGTCTTGCCAAATTCACACTTCGACATCTTTAAAAACAATTGTTCTTTTCTCAAGACATCAAGTACCTTGTTTACATGCATGACATGTTCATCTCTTGACTTGTTGAATATGAGGATATCATCTAAGTATACAATGACCAAATCATTTAGAAATGGTCTCAATACATCATTCATTACCCTCATGAAAGTAACTAGAGCATTTGTAAGACCGAAAGGCATAACAAGCCACTCAAACAATCCTTGTTTAATTTTAAATGCAGTTTTCCAAATGTCTTCTTCAGCTATCCTAACTTGATGATAACCACTTCGTAAATCTAACTTAGTGAAATACTTTGCATACCTTAAATGATCAAGCAAATCATCAATTCTTGGGAGTGGATAACAATTCTTTACCGTGATTTTGTTCAATGCACGGAAATCCACACACATGCGCCAAGTTCCATCCTTATTTGGCACGAAGACAATGGGTGAACCACATGGCGAAGTAGATGGAAGTATGATACCTTTGCTCATAAATTCTTGAATTTTCGTTTTGATTTCCAAGCTCTCCATAATAGACATGCGATACATGCAAATGTTCAGAAGTGGAACATCTTGTTGCAACTAAATATCATGCTGAATTCCCCACTTGGGAGGTAACCCCTTTGGTTCTTGAAACATCTCACCATGCTTGTTTACCACATCAAACAAATCCGATTTCAATTTATCATCACAACCTTCAAAAGATTCATAATCAATATCATTCTTTTTCTTGATCATGATAAGTACAAAAATTTTACTTGCTTTTACTAGTCTCTTCATCTGCGCTGCATTAACCAAAGAAATGTTCAGCTTTTTGCGATGGGCTCTCACTGTGCACTCCATCCCATTCTTGAGCAATATGTATTTGTTTTCATGGTGATAAAATAATTCTTTTCTATCATACAAATAAGGGCTATCAAAAATGATTCCTGAGATGTCAAGTGGAACTACATCTAACTCAACTTCATCAATGAGCTTTTCAATAATGGCGAACTTGAATAAAAACTTCCTTGTAACCTGTAAGTTTGCATTGTTTACTATCCAACCCAATGGATATGGCTTATGATGAGGTACAATTTCAAGGTTTAGTTTTTTAACCAAGTCTTCTAAATCAAGTTTCCTTATGACCCACTATCAAATAATGCATCAATCTTTGTACGATTTGAAATCAATCTAACATGAAACAACTCTATTCTTGACTCTTCATTTGGAGTGTTATTTTGACTATGTGATGAACTAGTGCTTGCAACAATTTCTTTTCCTTTTGTAACCATGGCTGAAATCTTGGTCTCATCACCAGAATCTGAACCAAGGTCATGTTGTGTGGTAGCGGTCGTCTTTTGTTTTCCCTTATTATTTTGTTTCTTAGGCCTTAATTTGAGATGTAATTTCCAACAGTGGGCTTCATCATGCCCCTCTTTGGAACAATGTTTGCATGTGATTTTCTCCCCTTCTTTCTTCACACTTTCATTCTTCTTTCCCTTCCATTTTCCACCCTTTTCTTTCTCCTTACCCTCGAATGGATTTATTTTACTACCCTCTTCCGGAATGTTCTTTCCTCTAGATTCAAGGTGTGTGGCTTGCACACTTACCTCATCTAAACATAAGGATAGTATGTTTCATATAGGAATGTAGACCCCCAATATTTCAACGGTGTATCTTGGGAATTCAAATTCGCTCCTAATAACAAAGCCCTTTTCCTAAACTCATATGTATAATATTGGTTTGTTTGGCCTTTAAGCTGCCTAAAATTATGCCAACTCATAATGGATTTTTTCATATAGGCTAAAGGATAAAACTGTCTTTTAATTGCAGAAACAAATTCAACCCAAGTGATGGATATCTTACCATGGATTCTCATTTCCTCCTAAGTCTTTGCTTCCCACCAAACTAGTGCATCTCCTTCTAGCCTCACTGAAGCCAACTGGATCTTTATGTCGTCTTAAAGAAGGTTCTAAATTATGCAGTATACCTCCAATTGTCCAACTTTTCTGCATTCACCTCTCCATTGTACATGGGAAGTTCGAATTTTATGTCCAATTTCAGTAATGGAGTCTTTCCTTTTGGGGTTTTGGAATGAGTATGGGCAGTTTCAGTGGTGGTAGTGGAAGATGATGTTATGTGAGATGATGGAGATGATGAGGATGGTGGAGATGGAGGTGGATTTCCATCATTCCCTTGGGAATCCTTCTTCTCATATTTCTTGTCCTGTAAGCTTCCTTCTCCATGTGGAGGTTTAGAACTCTCTCCAACCATTCTAGTGTTCCTTTCTTCATAGAGGACTTTAACCATCCCAGTCAAAGTATAGAAAGATTTCTTGAATTCTTCCTCTTCTGAAGTGGGACCTTCAGACTCTCTTTCTCCAGACATAATGGTTATGGATTTAGGCTCAGAAATCGGTACTGCTTGTACCTCTTCAATCTCATTTGAAGGCAAAACTTGAGGAGTTTCAAGTGCAACTGGAATTGGAACTTTAGGTGGTGGAGATTGTGGCCTCGTGGCTCTCCTTCTTTGGGTGGTGGAGATTGTGGCCTTGTGGCTCTCTTTCTTCTGGGCATTACCCCAGGAGTTGCAACCAATAGTTTCCCTTCTCCTTTCTGCAACTTTAACCTTGTAAGCATCACAATTTTGCAACCATTGAAACCCTAATTGCACAAACTCAAGCAATTCAACATTTGCTCTGATACCAACTTGATCTGTTTTTGTATGATTAGTTTTGTTGTGCTAATAACAATTACATATTTATAAATATATGCATGCTTATTGATCAAATATATGATCTTAGACAATTATTAAGGTATTACAGACTCATGTGCATGGATTTGCCTATGTTACTCTGTGCAATCGATCGATAAGATTGTGAAATACATAGACAATGAAGCAGTTAAAGAACATAATAGACAACACACATAAACACAACAAGTTTAATAAGGAGTTCACCCAACACTATTGGGCTACATCTCCTGGTCCAGCGTTTAGTGGTGACCTCTCTGTTATGTTTTCAAAAACAGAGTTTTACAACAGTGAGCTCAATTTGAGCCTCACACAACAGATACAAAACAATAAGGATTTACTTGGATCCCCCAAGTCTCTTCTGAGTACACAGAATCTCCTTACTAACTCTCTGTCTCTATTGCTCTGTCTCGGCATTGCCTCCCCTGTTTTCTCTCTCTCTGTGGCTTTTAAATCTAATCTGTGTCATCTGTTCATTTCACCTTCTCGGGCTCTCTGGCTTCCCGACCTCTGTCCGCTCAGATCCCTTTTGGGGCGTTAGCAATCATTGCTAAATGCTTCTAGCGATGGTGGCCACCTGTACTGTAACAGAATGGTCATCGTGCCTTTGAAATCCTTGAAATAACCATTCTCTATTTACATAGAGAAATACCTTCAAATTGTGAAACTCTGCTAAACTGCCGCTTTTCAAATTTGAATTGTTATACATTCTGCCTTATAACTCCTATCGAGTATGCTTGTATACTAGCATCGCATCTCCACCGTTTATCTGGGAGATCTAGATCCAACGGCTGAGATCCATTTCGGGTGGCCCTTTCGTACGGGATTTAACTGCCCGATGAGGGTGGTTTTGTCTCTCCTCAGCCTTGACACATGGCAACCATTGTATGGGATTGGGCAGAGCCCGACCCAAACCACTTTCCGCCTTTGGTCCTCCCGAAATCATGCTTGTTTTGTGATTTCTCTTTTATATTAAAAATACATTGAAACATGAAAATCTTGCTTATCAGACTTGAAAACGTATGTAATAGTATTAATAACCCTTTTGGGTCCGGCAACATCACCCAAATCGTGTTTCCCTTGGTTTTTGTTTATTTAACGAAAACACAACTTTACATAGAAAAATCTCTTTTTACAGATCTCAAACTATATCAAATATCACTTATAAGCCCATTGAGTTCGGCCATCGCATGGCATATATGTATACAACCCCGCTCCATTGTACCGCTCTGATGCGATATTGTGATGCGACTAGTCGTAGTCGCATATCGTATAAGTCTCCGGGCCATTGTAAGCACTCCGTTGTTACCTGTCGATGCGATATGGCAGGTTAACTTGGGCTGTCGATCTACACGCTTGATCGATGGTCCTCGTTGACCCCGCTGATCGCTATCGAAACATTCACATGACAGCCTCCGATAGCCATTACCGATTTGCGATATGTCGATCGGATCTAGATCGTTGATCGGCCAGATCCGACGGCTCCGATTCAAAGTTGCAGATAACTTGTTTTTCCACTGTTTCTTGTGTTTTTCGCTGCCGATAATGTTTTCCACCTGTTTTAAGAGTTCATCCTCATGTGATAGTTTTGATCTTTTAAGAGATTTTGAAGACTTAGAGGGTTTTTGGATCCATTTTGGATCACTTATTGCTCCTTGTGCTGAGGTTTCATTAGTTGCTTGTGTATACAATTAGGGAATTTTCCTTAAGTTTAAAGTGACATTCATGAGAAAAATAGCTTCAAAAACAAATATTGAACAACAAACATGTACAGTGCAATAAACCATCAAAGAGACACATTAACACTGTGTTTTGATGAAGGAGTTCACCCCTCCTAGGCTACATATCCTTGGTCCAGCTTCCATGGCTTGCGCCTCTGTATTATCTCAATGTGGAAAAAATGATGTTTACAAAACTCTATGGCTCCTAATACCTACACCACCGTGTTCAGAATGTCAAAATTAGCCAAGAACACCTCTTTTTGAGCTCAATTTGGTCAAAAAATTGCTCAAGATATGCTTCATTCAATGTTTTCCTAGGAAACCCCACTAAAACTGGAGAAGACTCCAGTTAGCACAACCAAAATTGGCAATTCTGCCAAAATTGGCGCACCTCCAAAACTGTCGCCAACCTTAAAAATATATTAATTCAGTTAAATGAGATTAGCATCGCTCTAAACGTGATTATCCGTTAGCACTAGCCCATGGGCATATTGTGTGGTCGTGTGGTGAGGGGGATGGCTCCCCCCGCTCCGTCGTCGGCATTCAATGTAAGTTTAAAAAAAATTTAGGGGCCAACATTTAACAAGTTCCCTGCTGGCTCAACAATTGTGTAACAGAGTTGGGAGGGGGAGGTCATGGGTTCGATTTGCCCTCTGCCCATCGCTTCATACATTTTGCCACCATATATATATATATATTCAATGCCTTTGGGATATAATTCAGAATTTAACCATACCACATCATATTTAAAATGCACCATTGTATAATATATATGCGGATTTGGAATTTATAAGGTTATATACATATATATCTATATATATGTAACAATTTTCACATTATATTCATCATGAACCCATAATTCCACTTTGGAGGACATTGGACAATTTCACCTTCACACAACCAAACTGGTGAATCCTGAAGTGACACTTGCCACAACCTCATTGGGCAAAAATTGAAGAATATTCCCATCATGCTGACTGTACTGCCATGTCATCATTTTATCTTGTTCTACAATTTTTTTTAGGAAAACGAACAGCAAGCCTTTTCTCCCTCATCCGGACTTGGTTTTCAATGAAATGAATTGCGTTGTGATCACCTTGACAAGACGAATGCAGTCGTTTAGGTTTCGAGCCAATCTGAGAGCTTTGGTTTTTGAGCTAAATACTAAGCACCTGATCAATGATAAAAATGAGGGAGGTTGGGAATGGGTAGTGCATGATTGACATGTGAAAAAACTTGTTAATGTTGGTCAGATAGGCCGAAACAAACCATCCTTGGAATAACTTGGAGCGTTGCTCCTAAATGTGACAACACACATAGATGAAGAAATATGCATGGATGGAAATTAATTGTGCAAACATTACTAGCATAAAATAACAATGAGATGCATTGGTACTAACAACGAGGTGAAAAAGGTAAAGGGTGGAGTTTGGCTAAAACAATTCCTTGGCCACATTGGCGATTACTATTGATAATTCTATACATTTTGTGTATAGTTGAAGGGAGTTTTGTAAACCCTAACTCTATTTGACATATTTAATGTGTGTTATGTCCATAAATAACTGGACAACAATATGGCAGCCATGAAAATACTACAAAGGAGATAACCCTCACCTGAGCTCAATGTACATATGTGAATTTGTGATATGTTCATCTTCATGCCAATGTTTATATATATATATATATATATATATATATATGAATGCCATTGCGTCTGACATGTTTTTTTTTCAAGATTCATTCTTGTGGAAGAATGATGGTTTATATTCATTTATGCAAATGTGGATATCGTGTAATATTCTCGGTTGTGTGAGGAATCAAGTGGTAAAAAGTATCCATGGCTAATATATGATTTTAATATCATGTGATTATGATTCTTATATTATGCCCATGTTATATTATGAACAGGCAACATTAAGGGGTATATTAGTAGAATGAAAATAGTGTGATCTATGACATGCTTGGACAAGCACGGATAATTGAAGAAACCACTGACCCCGGATTTGGATTGTGAATGCACACTGTAAAGTGTGGGAAATACATTAGAGGTAGTGTTTCCTGGTATATGTGGCTAGAGATGGTGTGATCTCTAGGTTTTCAACATTATTGTGTACATGTTGTATTGTGCCATGTGTATTGTGCATGTGTTGTGTGTGTACCATGTGTATTCGTTGTGTTGTATCATTTGTATATGTGTTGTGTTGTACATTATGTATACTTGCTTGCATTGTGTAATATTTTGGGACATGAAGGTATGGGACTATCTGAGCCCTTGTGTTGTGTAATGTGTTTGAGATAGGCAAGTATGGGACTGTCAGGGATTATGTTGATTAGGATAGGTAAGCTACCTGAAATGGGGGTTACCTAGGCCCGCGAATGTGGGGAATACACCTATATTCCTATCAATATAAGACTATTGGGACTGGTAGTGCCCATATTCATGGGGTAGTGATTGGGCTTATTAATATTTATCTATTACTAAGTGCTCACCTTGGGGGTCGATGAACCACTCAGTAAATTTGAAGTAGAAGAGAAGAGAAGGCACTAGATCCTTGGTGGGTTGGCAACCGATCTAGTGTGTGTATGAGGTCAAAGAGAAGAGAAGGCATTGGATGCTTCTCATGTTGGCAACTGGTCTAGTGTGTGTACGGTAGGTGAAAAGTTCACTGGATGCTTACCAAGTTGGGAAACCAATCTAGTGTGTGTAAAGAAATAAGAAAAAATCAATTAAAATATAAGTAGCCATATTTCATGATTTGATATTTTGTTTTATGGTGATTTTATCTATGAGCTAATTTAATTCATTATGATAGGAACCAAAATAAAATTACAAAATTCACCTCATGGATTAGTTGTTAATGGGTCATGATTTAAAATTATTACACTTTCTTTATGATGAGTCTCATGAAATATGTGTGCATATAATGCAGGACTTCCCATTTTGGGTGAATGAAATCGGCTATAAGGTGGAATCACAAAAGTATGTTGAAGGCAGAAGTTTTAAGAATAGGGCCATTGTGGGACACTAGCGTCAATGGTGCCTACTAATTTCCATGAAGCATACCATGACCGATATGAATATGTTGAGGCAGGGATATGCCTCGGTTATAGACTCTTCCGATGCGAGGAAACCTTGCCAAGGAATGGTTCACCCAAGGGACTCAGAAGCAAAGAAGGTGATTCTTCAACTTGGAAGGTGAGTGACTACAAGGAAGAGGAATTGGAAGGTCCGAGGGAACAGGAGGCAGAGAAGGGGACGCTGGAAAATAATTTTGATTTTGAAAAGGGTCGTGAACATGGCTTATTAGAATCCAGAGCACATTGGTGGTGTTCTGAGAAGTAATGGGCCATAAATTATTTGTTGATGGAACAAGAGTGCAAGAGAAAGCAACATTAGATAACGAAGTTTGGAAACACTCTAGGAAAAGGAAAACTAGTAAGTTGAAATTAGGTGTGGAAACAACACCATGAAAACTATAAAGGCCCACATAAAGTGGTTGAACCAAGAAAATTTTCATGTCTATTTAATTATCGAGCAAGTTCTCTCTCTCTTTCTCTCTCTCTCGCTCTCTCGCTATATATATATATATATATATATATTAAGGACGGTGTTCCTCCAATGAGGAGGGGACTATGACAGCCCTAGGCTAATTCCCCTTCATTGTAAACATTTAATATATTTTGATTATAAATTAAAAATGCCTAAGAGTTGAGACATGAATTCGAGAGTTTGAGGAAGGATATTGCTTTGGATTTGAAGGAACCTTTAAGTGCCATGACAACCATTGAAGGTTGGAAAGTGTGCCTTAAATGGATATGTTTTATAAATTAATTGTGCAGGAAAGAAGGAAAGCAAAGCCATGCTTGCCTTAGATAAAACCACAAGGCAAAGAGGACAAAATTAAATGGAGAATGGGTTGCATTGGTAGTTCGGGGACAAAAAAGTCAACCGATGGGAAGTGGGGAGGAAGGAAGTGTTGAAACACAACATTTTGTCCACCAGTCAGATACAACAGACCACCATGGTCGAGAAGAAAGAGGGGCAACAACCATGTCTTCCCATGCAACCAAAATGGTTGCAACGACCTAAGGAAAAGGCAAGCATTCTCAGGGAAAGATACTACATCCCATGCATTGGAAGCAAGCGAGAATACACATAGGGGCCATTCTCACACATAGAAGAGGAAACGATTATGATACATAGAGAACAAGAGAAGACGAGACTACATTGTAAGGGGAGAACAACAGAGAACGTAGGAGATCAATGAAGGAGGCTTGATGGAATAAGATAAAGGAAGAAGCTTAAAGGAGAGCAATGGAGAAGCATTTGTTGCGCTAAGAAGGCATAAGTGCAGAAGGAAAAAGAGCATGTAGTCCTGTATCACTACTAGATGGCAAGGAGCAAAGAAAAAATTCATTTGAGCATTAGGAGTTGGTGGGTGGAGGCGGTTGGCCCACTACAGCCTTGGTTTCAACTGTCAGATTTGGTTTAATCCCTTAAGCACACTTCCTCAAGCTCTATAATCTGGCTTAACGATGACTACTACAAGAAAGACATGGTTGTAGTGTGTCTAAGATTGGGTGGAGAGTTGAAGTCCCAATCTCTATTGCCTAGTTCAATCTATCAAAGATAAGGGTTTGCTTATGACTCTTGTGTTTTGAATGCTTTATGTTTGCTTAATGTATTGATTTATTATGGCTTGTAATGCTGAGGAATGAGGCATTCCTGTATGGATGAACATGGTTATTTTAAAAGTATGGATAGGGAATGATTTAGATTCATGTGTTTAATTTAAGCATAATCCTAGTCTAGATGGCTTGTCTACCAAGAATGTTTGACTCTCATAAGTCATTGATTCAAAACTATGGTCTGTGTGCATAAATATCAAAGAGATGGGCGGACCTTTGCAATTTTTATACTGTAGTAAAGGAATGGTCAATAGGTTATGTTTCTAATATGTAAGTTAGGAAGGCTAGAGATTTTGCAAGGGGTAATGTGCTAGTTTAATGCCTATGATGTTGTTGAGGAATGTCAATTGTTATGTGAATAAATGATGCTAAATATCGTGTGAATGTTGAGGGATGGTTGATCCCTGGAGGATGACATAGTAGTTCTTGTTCATGCTCTCTATATCATTATTATTTGATAGAAATAAAGTAAATAATTGCTTATGTTAATGTAGAGGAGTGGGTTACTCTTGTGTTCTTCCTAAGTCCTTAAATTGATCAATAGGAATATGTATAAAATAGATAGACAAACCTCTATTAATTGAATGAATGTCTGCACTAAAATAGCTTGTCTATCAGACTAGTGATTACCCACTAATCTCAGGAGGGATAACTTGATACATATCTAGATATATAAATATCGAATGGACCAAACTGAGCCCTATTGAAAGATCAAAAGAGGTATACACAACGTTAAATCTCAGGAGATGGTGTTAATGTTGAAACTATGCATACATTCAAAACCTCGGGAGGGTTAGCTCCGAAGTGCTTGCATATACCCTCACATACCCATAAACTATGTGTTGGAGGCCTAGGCAAAGGCTCATATAAATGCATTAATAGCCAAAGCACCAAGGACAAAAAAAGCCTGCACTATATACCTTTGCACTTATGTTGTAGGGGACCGGAAGCTAGGGCCCAGAGAAATGCAAAGACATACACCTTAAGCCCCCATGACCAGGAGCCATGTTCTAGTGTGAAGGTAGAGAGATCTTTGTTGTAGAGGAGAGAAAGCACATACGACATCCACATGTCCCAGAGTTTTATCCCCAGAGATCCCGAGGGGAGCCCCTAGGGAAACTCTTGGGATTTTATTCCTATGATGACTTAGCAGATGAGGTTGTTTGGTAAGTGGTTGGCGCAATAACGTGGCAGAAAAAACCTAAGACCCTTATAACATGGAAAATTTGATTTTACTGTGTGGAGGTCTAGGCGGGACCCACGCTTAATGTGGCGAGTCACTTGGCCTCAGAGCCATGTGGCGTATGAAGAACGAGACATGTGTCAATCCATTTTGAAGGTTTAAGGTGCCCAATTGACCTAAAAGTGAGTGACATGTGGAATGCTTGGATTAGAGCCACATGGAGGGTAACATTACCTCGATAGAAAGAGTTGATGACATCACCCTGAAACTTTGCCCCGGGTGATTTCTCAAGGAATATAGTGTAGCCCTGCCAGGATTTTATCCCTGAGGTGATGTGGCACGACGAAGCCCACATGCATAGGTAAGAAAGAACATGATTTCTCAGTTGGTTGAGTTATATTGAGGTGTCAACGGGTGTTGCAAGCTCCATGTAGCCTGATGCTCTATCCCTAAAAGAAGTAGCGAGGAACTACGCGAGTAAATTCGGGGCATTGGATTCTCAC
>APFE030284672.1:144940-165854 GCA_000404065.3 Pinus taeda
TAAAGAAGGTGTTGCTCTTTGTATCCTCATAATGTGCTATCATTTCCTCCGTGAAAATTGACCACATAACAAGTTGTTTACGAGAACAAAGCCCTTCATACCATAAAAATTGATCTGGTTCTAAATATGAAGATGTAATACATACCTTTTGTGACAGTGGTACACCATGTAGACCAAAATATTGCTCCATCTGAAGTATCCAATTTACTGGATCCTTGCCATCAAACTTCCTCATCTTGATTTTTCTTGATTTTAGGAGCTCGATGTTGAAACAATTATAACTTTGTACTTTCGGATCTTTAAGTTCTGAAATTGCGACCTATAATAGCCCTCTACGTCCTCTTTCCAATGCCACCAGTCTAATCCAAATTGGATTCTCCAAGAAAGAGTTATGCACAATCTCCCAAGATGACCTGATTATAGACCTTTCCATAAGAGCGAACTTGTATGAAGTGCCACGTGTCACTGTTTCGACCTTTGGCACTGAAAAATATACAAAAGAAACTACAGTCTGTCCTCTTTCTGTACCTTCTTACAAAATTTCAATCTGATGCTTAGAGAGAAAGTTACGACGATTTTCCCCACGTCACCTGTTTGGAATGTAATTCAAGAGTCTGCAAAAAGACCAACTTCCTCAGATCATATCTCTGAAAATATAACGTGAAAAGCTCTAAAATTCGGACCCGAGGTTCAACACGATGTCTTCTCAAATGGGTTTTTCTTTTAGCTTCTGAAACATAGCAGAAAAAAAAAAAAGTTATAGCGAAAATGCCACGATGACCTTTTTGGAGCAGCAAAACCCTAGAATCCAAAGCTCTAATACCAAATGTTATGAAACCAGCTCAAGAAAAGATAGAAAAGATAATCAACCTTAGAATTCAGGCCTCTTCGAGGGGGCAACCTCCTTTACATTACATAAATGAAAATTCCTGGATGATACAAATGAAAAACCTCCTTTCTAATATAGGAGTCTAAGGGGTCATAACTAATCGAGCCGACATACAATAATAATGTAAGGGCAAAAAAATAACAATAGTGGGTTTCTATGGGGCACAATAGTAACAATATGGGCACTACATGGGTACATCAATATAATAAGTGGGTTGTACTAATAACAATAAGGGGTTACACGAGTAGTATAGGGGCCTAACAGTTACGCTGATAGCCTGAGTATTACATGATAAGGCCAGAGCGCCTATGTAAATAATGTATAGTAACATTTAGGCTGGTGAGTTAGGTACATTGGATTATTAGGCTATTGAGCCAAAATTTATATTATGAGACCTGTGTGCCCATTTAGCCATATTAAATAATTATGGGGCCAATGTACCCAAAGATATATGCCTTTGGTGGCTAAGTGGTCGGAGAGCTAGATTGTAATTACATTTGTACAAACATTATTATAATAATAAAATAAGGTTGGCTGCGGAGCCCACTCCACAAAATAGTATGAGGGCCGATAAATAACTCCATGGACACAGGGCAATGGTGTAGGCGACAAGTGTTGGGGAGAAAGGGTACATGGGGCCCATGTGGCTCTAGGAGTGCCACTTGGTAGAAGAAAACATAGAGTGAAAGTATATATATGTACTTACCACTAGCATGGGGATTCATTCATTATGAATTATCATTCTGATGAACGTCGCTCAGAAGAGGATGATGGTTTTGGACTTCAGTCCTAAGCAAATAGTTGGTGAACCCTAAGCTTGGGTTATGGACTATCTAGGAGTTGTGTTGGTTTGTGGGCCTGGAAGGTGCATGGAACCTTAGAGTAGCTTGGTTGTTGGGTTGGTACCTTTGCTATGGATGTATATATGTTTTTGGTTACTGTTGTAGCCCTAGTTCGAGGGCGACTCATGGTTGAAATTGATGAACCACGTGGTATATAGTAGGGAAGAACATGGAGAGCGTGTGGCCAGATGCTATTTGTACAAATAAGCATTCCATCTTATGTTTTAAGTGAATTCATGATTTTACATCCTAGTTAGTAATTGATAAATCGTTGTGCAATGAATTAATGTACTGTGATAATTGTGGGTGATTCTTCCATAAACCATAGTTTTAGGGTTACGTAAAGGATATGGTAATTAATTATAATTTCGTTGTGCAATTATATGCATGTAAATATATATTTTGTTGTGCCACAACTTATATGCAAGTTTTATTATAAAACTACAGTTATGTGAATTATAAGTTACATATGAATGAATAAATATTTGCAATAAGGTTGAAACTCGAATAAAATGTGTGCCAGATAGAATGGGCTATGGTAGAGCAAAGATTAATAATAATGATCAATTATGACCTTTTGTAGGGTTAATGATGGACTTACCAGTGAGGACTCGGGACAAGCTTTGCAGTGTTGCCTAGCCAGGGGATCGAGACATTACAAGAGGCATGATAGCTTTCTATTCTTCCCATGCCCAAATTAACGTAGCTAATTCTCATTTTGCACCATCCGCCCATTGAAGAGGGTGATAGAAGATAATGTGCCCATCAATAAAAAGGATGAAAAATTTTGACTCGTCCACCTAACATGATATGAGAGGGTGATGCTTAGCGGGGCAAGCGACCCCCTTTTTATTTGTTTTGTGATGACTATGTTCATGGGATGTAGGAACGTGACCTTATATCTCTTGCTTCCTCTCATAACCTTAGGGCACCCCCAAACTATTTCCCTTGTTTGCATGCTTCAATACATGACATTTAATTCTCCCTTGACTTGGTAAAAACAAATCTCATTCAATCCCTAAAGGAGAAGTATAATTTAGTTGAAAATGTGAGCATAGCCTTGAGAAAGGAATGGTTTTTATAAATGAGGGTCCAAATCATTATAAAAGAGACTCTAAGAATGATAATATCCCCTTGAGTTTATTGTCTTAGAGTCCTAACCCTTGGTAGGGTGTAAAAGCCTTTACTTCATTGTTAGGCATAGTTCCCCAACCCCATCGAAATGTTACCTATTGTTGTCCTTACAGATCAAGAATGACCCCTCCCACATCCACCATACATGAAATCACCTTCATAGACATCACAAATAAACAAATAATAATAATACTCAAAGACTAGTTTGCAACAATAGTTGTGAATAAAGTCTCTCCAATTGCCATTTGTGTCTTGTTAGAGAACCATCACATGAACTAGAGATGGAAAGGCATGGGAATCTCAGGGTACGATATTTAATCAAAGATACCATATACTAATGGTCTTCTTATAGAATTTTCTCAGTCTCTTTCCATAATTCTTACCTTTGTAAAATTCTTATGCAAAAGAAGAGCCAAAGATTGCAGATATAATGACATTTCCAAAAACCACCTTTACACGTCACCTCTTTATATTGAAATTACTCTTGTGCATTATCCCACATTAATTGTGAAAACTATATCATAACAACATATGTCTCCAAAGACTATGATCTTTATCCCAATAACAATACTCATTAAAAAATGATATTTTCTATTAACTTAATAATTAGTTAACTATGAAATAAAACTTTCCTCTCCATTATAAAATATGAACCCATAACAATAATTTTCTCTTAAATTATATACACAAACAACATTTAAAACTCCTAACCTTCAAAGGATATCAAGCCATAACAATAATTTTCTCTTTAAATTATATACACAAACAAAATTTAAAAACGCTGATCATGTGTACCCTTCAAAACTTAAAACACTTAATGCAATGAAAACTTAGTTTGAAATTTAGCAATATATATTGTTAATACCACCAAATATCCTTGACGATGTCATTAGTGTGACCAGCACCACTTATATGATAATTAAGTGATAATGATATTTAATAAAGATCACCAAGGGGTCGCTATCAAGGTTGGTATTGTACTAATTTAGTTAGGGGAATCCACTTGCTTTGTTTTTAAGGGTACCACCAAATAAAACTAAATACACATATATCAAAAGGCAAACAATACACCAAATAAAATATACATTTGTTAAAATTCAAATACACCAACACATAAAATATATATTTGTTAAAGGCAAATATACCGACAAATAAATATATATTTATTTAATTTTAACAAACAAATGATCAATTTTAATTTACCCACATTAAATGACTGCATTCCAAACAAAAAAATAATTTTACTATAAAATATGATATAAAGACATTTCAACGTAGAAAAAAGTTCGAATACGCGGGGACCATCGAGGTCTTCGTATGAATGTATCGTTTTCATTTTTGACGCCGTTTTATACGCAGGTACGATCTACATCTGCGGGTTTACGGAGGCATATGCAGCGTGTACATACGATACTTGAAGAGACGTGGGAATGCATAACTCACATCAAAGTGTATAGGTCCTTTCGGGGAATCGATCCTGTGCTGACAGATCGCTTCAATAGGTCTGGGGATTCTCCAGTTGGGCCTAAGACCAGAAAAGTCTGTCTATCTTAGAGCCTTGGAGATCCTGTCAGCTGGTTCTTCACGAGGAAAACCCATGGCGGCCGACGGCTGGAAGGCGCACGCTGCGTTGGCTTTAGTACAATTGAATTATGGAGGTTATCACGTCATAACGAAGTTGGCACTGACCGTGGGAATGAATCAAGTGGTTTTCTGCGTCTTCCGGGACCTCCTGGCGCTGTCGTTGCTCGGCCCTATCGCCTATTTCAAAGAAAAGTGCGCAATCCTATGATCAGGCCCAGGTTCCACTTAATTCTGTGTCTTGAGTGTGTATGCTTTAAAAAATATCTGAACTCTGAGCTTTTGTGGAAACACTGCACATAATTTGATTTTTTATGAATTTTTCCTTTTTAGCAAATTATTGTGAATAGTTTACAACTCTGTGAAGTCTGTACATAATTTTGTCCATTTGGAACTTTTCGAAATATTTTATGTAAGTTTGAAATTCTCTGTAAAGATCCTGCAAATAGTTTAAAGTTCTGTAAAAACTTTATTTAGCTTGTAAATTTTGAACATTTTTTAGAAGGATTGTAAATAATTTGAACTTCTCTGTAAATGTTTTGCAAACATATACGTATTGTTTAAATTTTAATGATTTTTTTTTGGGACATCAAAGCCTGCCAATGAACGTTAATTTATTGCGCCGTGGTTTCATATGGATCCATTTGACTTGCTAGATGATTTATTTTCTTTTTCGTTTTCTCCATAAAAAATGAAATATTTTCCCTTTTTGTTGTTTTTTCGTAAGAGGACGGTGGAGATCGTTATTTCAATGTTTCCTGTTTGCAAGTGGATTCATGTGATTGCTGCTTTTAATTTTCCTTCTTCTTTTGAATTGTTGACAGTTTTGTGCAGAGATTCGAATTTAGGGCTTGAATGCTCTATAATTTGTATTTTCAATTTTTCTTTTTAACAGGACTGTGAAGATTGTCAATCCACTGTTCCTGTTTATCAAGGTGATTTGTTTGCTCTCATTTTGAATTTATAGTTTCAAATTTTAGGACTTGAATGCGCAGTCTATATGTGTTAAGTTTAGGACATGTTCTTTTCTTAGTACAGAAGCTTTAGTTTTCCATATTAGCCCATTTATTAATTCAATGACATGAATCATTATCATGACAGTTACTAAAGAAAGAACATATTGTTGAGAAATCTAGGGCATTCAAAGTTAACAATTTCTGTGCTTGATAATTTCTTGTGATGCACTTTTACTTCTTATCTTATAGTCTTATCTTCGTTAGCTTATAAATGTGTTCTTTTATCAAGACAATTATCAAAATGCATAATAAAAGACAAGTGACACAGTATCTAGGCTTCTCCAGCCAGGGCCAAAACCTCTCACCTCTTGAGAGGAAAACTTGATGAAAATTCTTCTTCTAGATCTTCAATTGATAAGTATCAATGCCTTGACACAGACCCTTGACTCTAGTATCCTCTCAAGAACCTTGTCACCAACCTTGATGCTTTGCCTCTTCCTTCCTTCGCCTTTCTTCTTTATCTAGAACTGCTCCTTCTAGAGAAACTCAGTCTCTATCTCTTCCACTGCTTCTTCACAACTTCCCTAGAGAATCTCGGTCTCTACTTCGATCACCCAAAAGAGTCTTTCCTTTGCTGCCCCAGAAGATTCCTTCCTTCGCTGTCTCAGAAGAAACTTATCTATTGCCTCCTTCGTTGATCCAGAAGATCCCTTCTTCGCTGCCCCAAAAGATCCCTTTTTCGCTGCCCCAAAAGGTCCTCCTTCGTTGCCCCAGAAGATCCTTCTTCGCTGCCCTAGAATGGTGACTTCTGTAACCCTAGAGAAAACCCTTTCACTGTCTCTTCTTCACACTTCTTTTGTACCTTACTTTGCACTTCTCTTAGGCCGAAATTAGATTGAACTTCTTGCTTAGAATGGAGGTCGAGTTCCTCTATTTATACATCTCTTCACTGGGTTTTTAGGCCGACTTGACAGCTGGAGATAGGCCGACTTATTCTAGCAGCTTCTTCAACGTTAGGCCAACTTGAAGAGGTTAGGTGGCAAGTTCTTTGAGGATACTTTTACATAGGCAAGATGACCTTTTACAAAGTGTAACATGACTTCATTTACATGACAATGACTCTTACATTTTATGACTAAATGACAAATAAATCCTAAGGACTCTCAATGGGAGTCTTGACTCAAAAACAAAATCCCTTGCTCATGAAACCCATGAAGCAAGTCAATATAATAATTTCATTTTTCTTATTTACATCTCATTACATAAAATCATAATTACATGTCATTATGAAGACCGAACCTAGTTACAATTTTCAACACTCCCTCTTAACTAGGGAGGTATTCACAATGGTACTTGGACTTTCTTAATCTGAAGAATCTCTCATAAGAAGAATTTGGATTTGTAACTCATTTGTATAGCATCATACCAACCAACATTGTTATATAGCAAGTCCTTGACTAACAACTCTATCTCTCCACAAGATCAAAGAACAATGCTGACAAGACCAATGATTTATAGACATACTCATCATTGTCTCTCTAGGAACATACCCCACCCGGGTTCACTTAGCATATGCTCAATAAGGACTATTCTTTTCGTGGACTCCCCAGTCCCAAAAGAATATCGGTCCTCAATGACTACTCTTAACCAGGTACCTATTGCAGCTCTTCATGTCGAGATCCTAAAACAACCAGTTGCATGAAGAGCTCCTTCCTTTAATGTCATGAATTTCTTCTTTGCTAAGGAGTCTTCATCCTTTGGGAACTTCTATATATAGGGCACAAATCATATATCACTTTTATTCATGAGCCAGTCATGTCCTCAACTCATCAAAAAGTGATCCATCAGATTCTCCATCTGGCTTTGCTTCATGTCATTTTGCTTTCATGCCATATTTCAGAAGTATATTACATCCTTCAATATGATCTGCTTGGAAGTCATTTATAGATCTTGGAAGTTATTTATAGATCTTCCTTTCGATAGTCCTACATAAGCCTAACCAGATTTTAGTTCAAAAAAATCAATGAACACTTCAACTCAAAATTGCCTTTGTGATGATCTTTCACCATGACATCTTTCTGTAATTACCAACATCCTTCATGCAGATTGACACATCTCCCACTGATATCCATTGTCAAGGGTTTCTATCTTTTGCTTCCATCAGAGTCTCCATATCTTTCCGGGAGACATTCTAGTCAGATCTTCTTGCACTTCGGATGTTGAATCCCCTAAACAGTGAACTAATGCAAAACATGATAAGATGTGACAGCGTTGCTATAAGGTGCAACATGATGTTGAATGCTGCTACATAATGATGGGCATCGTGATGAAGTGTAGTGTAGCATGTTGTGTGCAACACTTGGTAACAAAGTGCAACACAGTGATAATAAATGCTACAATGAGATGCTATATGATGGGCACAGTGAGGTACAACATGATGCAGCAAGAAGATAAGGTACAACATGAAGATTGGGTGCAGCACAATAAGGTGCAACATAGTGAGGTGCAACATGGTGATGGAGTCACCTTGGATCAGTGGAAGCAGTTTGCTCAGATTAGCTTCCTCATATGCCATCTTCCTAGAGAAGATCTATGCTCTTATTTAGATAAGTCAAAAGGTTGACTTCTGATGTATATGTACTATCTCTCTCTTTGCTGAACTATTGAAGAACATATAAGAAGAATTGATCAAGGGTTTCCCCTCATTGGGGTTTGTCCCTAGTTGGCGCCACATCTTGTGTCCTCTTGTCTTGGCTTTTGTCTTCTGTGATTTATGTTTATGTTCTATCTACAATTTAATATTATGCCGATGTGATTGTTAATTTGGAAAAGATATTGAGTTATTTGGAAAAATTGAAATAAATTGCTTTAAGCATAGAACATACCTAAAATTAACATGGTATCAGAGCTGATGTGAAGACAAAGCCCAAGGAAGAGTGAAAGAGCAATCACTGAAGACAGTTGGGAAAGGGCAAAAGGCTCAATGGGTTCCTCATCCCTTTTCAAATTCACCAAGGGTGAAGTTGAAGCAGAGAATATTATCAGAGTGGTGCACCAGAAGCTTCTGATGGCCTACCTAAAGATCACTTCAATGGGAAGTCCGGATCTAAGGGTGCAAGGAAAGGCAGATGCCTTTCTTGCAATAAGTTCGACCATTATGCGAAGGAGTGTCCGAATGGTAAAGACACATCACTTGATGATGATAACAATCATTCCAGGGACATCTTCAATGATAGGAGGAATGACAGGTAATGCAGGTCATCAAGGAAATGGCCGACTCTTCAAAGAAGTTGGGATCTCCAGGTATGAAGAATCAAATGTTGTTTCAGGTAAGCAAGAGGAGTTCAACCCTCTTCAATACCTCTCCTCCAGACACTTTAAAAGTGGTATATTGATAAGTGGTGCTTCAAGGCATTTTCACCAGACATAGGGAAGTTTTCTCTAATCTGAGAGAGAAGGAAACAACTTGGAGATTATTCTTGGACACGATGCCACCTATCCCGTAAAGGGTGTAGGGAATGTTACTCTTCATTTGGATCAGGGTAACTCAATCTAGAAGTTCTTTATGTACCTTATCCTGGGGTCCATTTCAGTAATGGAAGACATTCATCGATGGAAAGGTACGTGTTTGAAAATGGAATTTTCAAAGATGCTTTTATTCTTGAGTTTAGGATTGGCATTTCGTATCAAGTTGCAGGAAGTCCATTAGGGACCATGTCAATTGACATATCTCTTCTATAGCACCAAAGGTCTGTTTATTATGGGACCCTACCCGATGTGAGTCAAATGGTGATAGGGATGCCTGAATTCAAGAAAAGCATGAAGGTACATGTTCGAGATGTACCGAAAGAAAATCTTACAAAGGGACCATTCCCCTCACGTAGCAAGACCATGGATGTGGGACAACTCGAGGAGTTTGAGATCCATGATTGGGAATCTCATGTACGCAGGTTGAAGAAAGCTCTCTATAGCTTGAAGCAAACACCCCGGGCTTGATATGAGAGGATTGAGACTTGTCTGATGAAGCTGAGATTCACTAGGAGTGAAGCTGATCCAAACCATTGCTTGAAGGTTGTGGATGATAGACCTCTCATACTGGCACCTTACGAGGATGACCTCTGTTTGACGGGTGCATACCCTCTCATTTGCAAAAGTAAGAGGGAGTTGGATTCCGGATTTGGAATGGTAAATTGCAAGCCCATGACTACCTCGATGGAGCTTAACTTTCACTAGGGCCGAACTCCATGTGGGTCTACTTTTTCATGGTAGTTGATATTTTTCTTGGATTCCTCTCGTCGAGAGGTGTAGGATTGATCTAAAGATCATTCGATTCTGACAAGTATTCATGGAGATATGAATTTATTTGTGTTATGGGACAATTCGTCAAGGCCGGCCAACAACCAAGTTGCCCCCACTTGTGCTCAATGTTTTTAGTATAAATAGAGGTGCCTCGAAAGTCATTTACACACACATTTCTTGTGATCTCTTCTCTCCACTTGTCTTGGGTTTTGGTGGGAGGAGAGATCCTAAGAAGACAATGTTGCCCTAATGGAGATGATGCCCTAAAATGCAATGATGGAGATGATGCCCTAAAACGTAGTCATGGAGATGATGCCCTAAAACGCAGTCATGAAGATATCCTAAACGTAGGTCTAGAAGAGACCTACAATGCTGATCTATGAGGCCCTAAATCAGCTGTCACAATGTGCCCTAGCAGCAGGCTTATGATAAGATCTATGGTGCATAAAGAGCTTTGTTTTGGCCGCAGAAGAGAGAAGCCCAACGAAGGTGAAGGAAGGCATAGTTTATGCCTCATTCTAGACTGTTTGGAAACTGAGTTACTACAGGCAAGAGGCCGAGGTCATGATAGGAAATTCTGGGTAGAAATAAAAGAAACAGGTTGAGTTTCCTTGGGTAATTACAAGTAGGAAGGGAGGCTTGTTTTGGGGGCTGAGATGTATTAGGCCCTCCAAAACAAGGCCGCATATTCTTGTAGTAGTAGCAAAGGAAAGGGAGCCTTGTTGAGGGTTTCTAAAGTGTTTTTGTAGGCAGCATGATGCCCTAGACAAGGCCGAGCAATTGTAGTAGGCAACCACATTGAAGAAGGACAAACCTAGGTGGTTTGTGGAGCAACTTGTGCATGGAACGATGGGTATTCTCTCTGGTTGATGAGCTGCAGATTTAAAAGGACTATTGTAGCTGGAAGAAGGGCTGAACAACACTGTTTGGATGCCCTAACTCATGATCTAATGCTATAACAATATGCACAAGTTCGAGGTATGCATTTGATATGTTGTTGCCTATGTGTGAGTGTTGGTAGGACTATCTTGATGGCCTAACCAGTCCATGATGAAGGCTGCCCAATCTGCTGCAGCAAATAGAGAATCCCCTAAACAGTGAACTAATGCAAAACATGGTAAGATGTGACATCGTTGCTATAAGGTGCAACATGATGTTGAATGCTGCTGCATAATGATGGGCATCGTGATGAAGTGTAGTGTATCATGTTGTGTGCAACACTTGGTAACAAAGTGCAACATAGTGATAATAAATGCTACAATGAGATGCAATATGATGGGACAATGAGGTACAACATGATGCAACACAGGTAGGTGTAGCATAGTAAGGTGCAGCACAATGAGGTGCAGCATGGTGATGGAGTCACCTTGGATCAGTGGAAGCAGTTTGCTCATATCAGCTTCCTCATATGCCATCTTCCTAGAGAAGATCTCTGCTCTTATTTAGATAAGTCAAAAGGTTGACTTCTGATGTATATGTACTATCTTTCTCTTTGTTGAACTATTGAAGAACATATAAGAAGAATTGATCAAGGGTTTCTCCTCATTGGGGTTTGTCCCTGGCTGGCGCCACATCTTGTGTCCTCTTGTCTTGGCTTGTCTTCTGCGATTTATGTTTATGTTCTATCTGCAATTTACTATTATGCTGATGTGATTGCTAATCTGGAAAAGATATTGAGCTAATTGGAAAAATTGAAATAAATTGCTCTAAGCATAGAACGTACCTAAAATTAACAATCTATAAGATCATGCTTGTAGCAAATGGTAACATCTAGAAGTACAAAGCAAGGTTTGTGGTGAGAGGGTTCTCCCAAAAAGAGGGAGAGGACTGTGAGGAGAATTTTGCTTTAGTTGCCAGGGACACTTCCATTAGGACTATTGTTTCTGTTGCTCTAGTTATGGGTTGGAGTTTACATCAGATGGATGTAAAGGCCATGTTCCTCAATGGTGTGATTGAGGAGGAAGTATACATAGAGTAGCCTCAGGGCTTTGTGATACATGGGAAAGATTCCCATGTGTGCAGATTGAAGAAGGCTTTGTATGGACTCAAGCAATCTTCTAAGGCATGGTATTCTAGGATTGATGGATACTTAATGAGTTTGGGCTTCACCAAAAGTGATGTGGATCCTAACCTTTACTACAGGGTTGTTAATGGTGATCCTTTGATCTTGGTTTTGTATGTCGATGATCTGTTCCTTACTGGGGTAGAGAGGCTCATTGTCAGGTGCAAGAGGGATTTGGTTTCAGAGTTCGAGATGAAGGATCTTGGCTTGATGCACTATTTTTTGGGATTGGAGGTGTGGCTGAGGCTGGGTGAGATCTTCCTTGGACAAGGGAAATACACAACTCATATCTTGAGGAGATTTGGTGTGATGGATTGCAAGTCCATGGCTACACCTATGGTGAAAAATTTGAAGAATCTGAGTGAATTCACTTCAGATTCAAATTTGGTGGATTCCACTTTGTACAAGTAGTTGATTGGATCCTTGATGTACCTAGCTAACACTGGGCTTGATATTTGCTTTGCATTGAACTTCTTGAGCCAGTTTATGGTTGGGCTGAGGCATGTACATTGGATTTTAGCGAAGCATGTGTTGAGGTACCTGCGTGGTACAATTAAATAAGGTCTGAGATATGTCTCAAGTGGTGAAGTGAGGCTGCAGGGATATACTGCTTCTGATTGAGCTAGAAGTGCAGTCGACAGAAAGAGCACCTTGTGGCGCTGCTTCAACTTTGGATTAGCTATGATATCTTGGTTTAGCAGGAAGTAAACGTTTGTCGCACTCAGTACAACACAAGCAGAGTACAAAGCAGCCAGTGTCGCAAGTTAGGAAGCAGTGTGGCTTTGGAAGCTACTTGTAGGGCTATTTGATCATGCGCTAGAGATGACCTTGATATATTGTGATAATCAAAGCTGTGTCAAGCTTTCGGAGAATCCAGTATTTCATGACTGCTCAAAGCACATTGAGATCAAATATCACTTCATCTGAGACATGGTGTAGAGGGGAGAAATGAAGCTCCAGTACATATCCATAGATTAGCAGATTGCGGGCATTTTCACCAAGCCTCTGTCTAGAGGGAAGTTTGTATACTTTAGAGACAAGCTTGACGTGATGCAGAATGTCTCCCTCACTGAGAGGGAGTGTTGATGTCTTTGCAGCATTAGGCATACGTTCTCCCATTGGGTCATGATGATTTGACTAGGAAGAATGATACATTCACCAATGGGGCCCAAGGGCTCGCCAAATATCCAAATACTGTGCCCATGAAGCTTGGTGTTAAGGATATTGATCATGTGCCTAATGGACCTAGGATTCCCCCAAGTCGGCCTTGTAACTATTTGATGAGCATCACTTGTTCCAGATCCTAGATGATGATGATCATCCTTGAGATGACGAGGAAGGGCTTGTACATCACCTTAGAGCCCCAACACTTGAGTTAAAAGTGTCATGCCACCCCTCTTGCTCCTTTAAGGGTGATGTAGGGCACCACAAACTTGCTGTGTTGGCATGGAGTGACTTTGGAGGCTTGCATATGGTCCTTGAGATGCATCTTGGAGTATGGGGCACTGATTAGCCTTTATCGCATCTTTTGGTGGCTTATTGAGCTCATTTGGAGGATGACATCATGCTTTAGGAGTATTTTCTCCCACACATGTGGGCTTTTATGGCACTTTTGCAATGTTTTTAAGCTATGAGGTTGGCTTGTAACCTCTTGCTTGTGGAACACTTAACGTAAACTTGTCAATAGGGCTTCTTTAGTTGCATTGTTGTAATAATGAGGGAGTTAAGTCTCATATGAATGGAGACTCCACTCATCTCATTTCATCATCACACATGTTATTCAACTTCTCTATAAGAGAGTGCGACTTAGCTCTTTTTCGCTACATTGGGCAAAATGTAAGATTTATGGATGCAATTTGCTAAAGGATGTAATTTTTCCTTGGAGACATCGTTTTGCGATTGAAAGAAGTGCTTTTGTGGAGTATTGTTTTAAGTTTATTGTCTATTATTAATATTTTGCATGCTTTAATATTTAAAGTAGGGTTTCACTAGTTCCATGACCAAATGTTACTAATCACTTCTGATATACTTAAGGTCCGTGGAAGTAATGTTCGTGTTTAATCCTGACTAATGCAATACTACTCGAATGGGTATCAACAGTTGTAACTTGGACCTCCAACAAGGCGAGCCTTAGGCTTAATGAGTAGCTTTATGAAGTTTCAGGGTTTCCCTGCTTGTATGATTCTCAAGCCACAATTTTACTAGCCTAACGACAAATCCTGTTGTTATTTATAGACATCAAAACATGTCTCTAACCTAAATCTCTAAGGGATGTCTTGCCTAGAATTGTTTTTTAATGTCCAAGTGATATGATTGCATAAGTTTGTTGTTTGTCTGATAGAGAAATTAATGCTTAAAACAATGCTAACAAATCATAGAAATTCACTGGCTTCATTCAATAACAAGATCCCATATGTATATCATCATGAATCAAACCATGCCAATCATTGTGTAAAGTTATATACCAAGTTTGTTGACCATGTTAAGCATTATTAAACCATGCACAAAATACTATTAAGAATGTACTGTATTATTGCCTCATAATATTGCTGATGAAAGGTCATAAAGTTTAAGAGAATGTTCCATTAATGACCATTGTTCAAAACCAGTTTGATCCTTTAGGCTTGAGATGAGCAAACATTTTCATATACTTTGTCATATTTAATCCCAAATTACATGCCCCATTTATTCCCTTAGTGCAGTGATATATATCATTTATGCTTTTCATTCATATACTAATTTTACGCTTCAAAGTTTATATGACAAATTAAAGTAATTAATCATATGTTGAAAGGAAAAAAACCACATTAAAATCATCCACATATTAAGTGTGCAAAGAGAGTTTTCTCTATTGGTAATCTCTTCTCATTCTTATATTCATAATTTATTTGCTCCTAATGCCCAAAACCGGTTACATCATCAAAACTGGTTGATAAATATCTAGAGTTGACTTACAAATTTAAACCAATCTTGCACCAAGGTAACCATCAATAAAATTTAATTCAAATCAAAATATCATCCAACAAATTTTTTTAGTCCATTTTGAATGTAATTCACGAATATATGTTGGTTAATATTGACATGTGGAACGTGTATACAAGAATATGTAAGGAACCCTTATCCTCACACATCTAAAATGATACCATGAAGCTAAAACTCGAGCTAGTGTTTGCTGAGTAAAGGAAATGAGCCCTCGACTTCTTGCATGTTCCAAAATTGATGAGATCCTTGTGGATTTTTTGGCAAGATAAACATGGTAACTGGTTGGGTTTCAGTGGCTTGAAATTAAATGAACCAATTTATTGAGACCCAGATGCACAGTGTGACAATGGGTTTTCTAGGATCCTTGTTGGATTTCATTGGATGGCTTTCGATTTGTGCATGAATAGTTAGAGGGAAACCATGTTGGATTGTGGATTGAGCCTTAGATCAATGGCTAGTAGCTGAGGAAAAAAATCGATGGGCCTGTTAGAGTCCTATGCTATAGTAATCAAAGTTAGGTTTAGTGTTTTCATCATTTTGGTCAATTTGTAAAAGTGTTGCTATGATCTCATAGAGATCAAATCCTTAGTTTTTGTGAAGAGTGTGAGATCAGAGTTTTGACACTCCTTCTTATGTATGGAGGTTCAAAGAAGGTATTTGAGATTGTCAACATCATCCATCAACCATTTTGCTCGGTCGGAGACTTCAACACTTGGTCAAATCCATGCAAGTGAAGTTTCACTGTGCTCAGTCACTGCGCTTTTTTTTGTAGGTGATGATTTTCAAGAATGGAGGTTTGTAGTTTGAACAAATGTCTTCTAATAGGTATCTAATGTTTTAGAGGTTGTCTTCCATTGTATGACACATTCAGAAATCTAGAAGATGATTAGAAGTACGAAAATGGTGAATTCATTGCGTTTTTGCTATGCTTTTTCCAAAGAATGAAGTAACGCAACAAATTTGCTGCGCTTCTACATAGTCAACAGTTTGACCTTTTAATTCGACTCCAGATCTCTTGAAATTGATTCAGATGGTTATGACAAGTGTCATTAAGTGTCTTGGAGATTCGAACCTCATCTTTATGCAACCATTAAATGTATTTTGTTAAAGATTCCTTTAGTCAAAACAATTTCCTAATTTGTAGAAGGTGGTTCTATATTCGCTGCTACAAGCAGAAAACTAAGTCTTTTTGGGGAATACAGTTCCTAAAGGGAGGAACTAATATTTTTTGATGTATATATGATGTACTTTTGATTAAGAAAAGGGTTGGTCAGTGTGTGATAGAGAAAAGACAATTGTGCATGGTACAGTTTCATTTGAAAATTTTAGTGAATGATGAAGGCCGAAGTCTACTTTTTCAGGGATTCTTGTGTCAATCAATTATGGTGGTGTTAATCTCCTGTTTGTGTCTTTATCTTTTGTTATAGCCATGCTTAAATGTTGTCTTCAATGTTTAGTTAAAATAATTCATTTCAGAATTCACTTTTAGGTGCTTTGCTGTAAGTAACTAAACATTTCAATGTTTTTTCCTCCACTATAATATCTAAAAGTCATCCTCAGCTAGATGCTTTAGATATTATCAATTCATTATTCCTCTACTCACCTCTCTATAACGAAATTTGACAAAGACACCATAAAGGATTGCCTACCTTGCCCCTGTCTAAGGATTCTTCATTTTCCCATCATAGCACTGAAAATCTTTTGCTTAATTTTACTCCATGCTCAATGGATTTTCACTCACCCCTGCTATCAAACTATTAAAATTATTCTACCTTGATTTGTAGACCTAGCCTAAGATCCATAAGTTTTCATAAGAGAGAACACTCTCTGGGTTTGGAAGGGCTAGCTTCCAGCCCTAAAGATTGGTTTGTGGTTACCTTTGGGTTCCTCTCCTCAGCCTCGAGGAATTACGAAGTGCTAACAAGGGCGAGAGAAATGATGTTGGCGATGGTGTCTTCTTGTGGTTGACGGTGGATTGAGCTAGTATGCCTTAGTTCACTGTCTTGATTTTGTGAAGGAAATGAGTTGAAAATTCGTTTAGGCATTAGTTAATTTTTTATTAAAAAATTTATTTTGACTTCCTTTTTATTTCCATGATTCCCTTTTTCATTTTTGTTTATTTATTTATTAATTATTTTTCTTAGTTTTTATTTTCTTAATTATTTAATTGAAACATAAATTAAAAATTGTTAAATGCTAATTAAAATAAAAATAAAAAGAGTATTTAATATAATTAACTAAAAAAAAGGAAATTAGTGAAGGTTTTTAATTAATTAAGTTTTTTTTTTTCAATGTTTATTTTAAAACAAATTTAAATTAAAAATTTGAATGTGAGGAAATCGGTTTGTTTACTTGCTTGGAGATGCTAAGTTGACCCTTGTACAATCATATGCTAAATTGACCCCTTCTCCTTGCTATTGAGAGAATAATGCTGCAACCCCTTTCCACTTACAATTGGAAGAGGAGTAACAATAATTACCTATAAACACACTTCTTCCAAGACAATGTTAAATCTGTTAACAAGAAAATTACTAGATCTAATGAAAATGATTTGCTTAGAATAAAAAGTGAAATATTAGAACAAATCCTAGGGATATCCTTCCTAATTATTAAAAAAACTAGTTCTAAGGAAATGAACCAGAGAATTTTTTTATAATTTTACCTCTACCATTTTCATTGTGACCCATTTTCTTGAAAGGAGTGGCTCACATTGGATTTTGTTTGAAAAAACACCTTATACTAACAAGAAGAAACAAGACAATAAAAAATTGAGAAAATAATTTCTTTATTATCTCCAATAGTTAAAATGAGGTAGAGTGCCCTTTTTTCATAGAAGAAAGATGCTTCCAATCCATCAATTTCAATTCCATGTGCTCTTAAAAACAGGGGGAAAATACAAGTGGTTTTCCAACTAACCTTTGTCCACATAGGTATGGTCAATAGATAAATAAAAGGTGGACAAAATAGTTGTGCCCTTTTTTTAAAAAGATCTATTAAAATAGTAAAGTGGTCAAAACAATTTTTCAAAATTTCTAGAACCAAATACTTGAAATTAATTGTGTTCATTTGGCCAACTAATTCAATTTTACATCAAATATTTTTCCCAAATATGAACATTGATTAGGGAAACATTCTTCATGCATGTGCTAGCGAAACCTTGTACATTGAGAAATAATTTTCCAAATAATATTGTATAAATGTTGATGTAGACATTTTGGAGATGATGGAGCATCATGTAATTGTTTGTGTTGGTTTATATGATTGCCAATGCATCGTACCAAATCTTTAATAGTAAATCCAACTTCAACTAGTAGTTTAATGTTAACAATGATAACATAACTTAATACAAATAACTTAGCCAATGTTACCAAATTACTTTAAAACTAATTAAGAGAACAACTTCACCCTTGTTACATTAGTCTTTTAGCTAGAGTAAAGGTATTTCTCAAGTCCTCTAAGTTAATATAGGTGGATGATATTATTTTTTATGAAAGGAGATGTAAGGGTAACATATGAATTAACTTCCAAAGTCGTATATGTTTTTGAAGGTATAATATTGGTCCAACTAGTTGATTAGATTGTGGCTAGGAGTTTTCATTTATTTGCAAAGCGTTATGAGAAAGAACATTTACTACTTTGGATTGCACACACTTCCCCTTTATTTTTTCTTTGATTTAATTTTTCCAAGTCCTTTTTTCTTTAGATAAGCATTATGCTCGTAGGACTTGGATGGGGTGGGGGGAGCAATGATGAAGTTGTTTATTTCTTTAATTTATTTTGCTCTTCACCTCTTTAGAGTCTTGCTCTTATTTATTTTTCATGGATGGGATGGAAATGTAAGAGTATTCAACGTAATGTGAGGGATGGAAGGGATATATGGATATGCTATTCATATTGACCTTTTTGGTAGTACCTAGTTGTCTAGACTAAGGCACAATTATGTCCTAAGATGGTTAGAAATAGTAACAAGGTGACATCTTTGCTGAGTTAAAAGTGATAAAGCATCCATTTAGTGCTAGCATCTAAACAATAAGTTAAATCTTTAGCACCATTTCTAGGTAATGGAAGTCACACAATGGAAAGCCATACCAATTAATAACTGAAGTAGCATGAGATATCATCCAACACATTTGAGATCGAGAGCATCAGAATTGATATTACAACTGTATGCGAATGACTACTGAGCACATGAATGAATTGACTAATGGAGAATGGTAGGTCCAAGTTGATGAGCAAAAATCTCATAAAAGTAGCAACAAGTCATGCCCATATGAGTGTATCTTTGAGGTAGTTACCCAAAGGGCAACACCTAAAACAAATTAATTGAATGCCCATGACTATGATCAACCATATCATCATATAAAGATATTTTCTACTCATACATTGAATAATAACAACTAATACATTGAGATTATGTTAGTGTACATAGCCAACACTTCCCTGAAAATGTAATTACATTTCTTCCATAATTTTGACCCTTTCTCAAGTACCTATAAGGCCACCTATAAGGAAATTAAATTACGTAAGAGAGGTAGAATTATGCTTTCCTGTTAAGTTTAGGTATGTTCTGTGCTTGGAGCAATTTATTTCAATTTTCATAGTTAGCTCAATATCTTTTCCAGATTAGCAATCACATTAGCATTAAAGTAAACTGCAGATAGAACATAAACATAAATCGCAGAAGACAAGCCAAGACAAGAGGACACAAGATGTGGTGCTAGCCAGGGACAAACCCCAATGTGGGGTAACCCTTGATCAATTCTTCTTATATGTTCTTCAATAGCTCAGCAGAGAGAGAGAGAGAGCGATAGTACATTTACAACAGAAGTCAATAGACTTTCTAGATAAGAGAGTAGATCATCTCTACATGCGATGAGTTGAAGACATGCTGCTTCAACGGATTCTCCAAGGTGACTCCTTCACCTATCATTGTGCTGCATCTCCTCATCACGCTGCACCTCACTGTGCTGCACCATGCTGCACCCATCATCACATCGCTGGACCTCATAACCATGCTGTACACATCATCACATTGCTGGACCTTATGCTGCCACTGCTGTCCCATGTACCATTGCTGCACTTTGCTGCACCATGTACTAGCTGTCCCATTTAGACATGTTGTACCTTGCTGCTCCATGTACTAGCTGTCCCATCTAGACATGTTGTACCTTGCTGCTCCATGCACTCGCTGTCCCATCTAGACATGCTGTATCTTGCTGTTCCATGCACTAGCTGTCCCATTTAGACATGCTGTACCTTGCTGCTCCATGTACTAGCTGTCCCATCTAGACATGCTGTACCTTGCTGCTCCATGCACTAGCTGTCCATGTATTGTTTCATGTACTTGCTGTCCATGTATTGCATCATGTACAACTATACTGCTGTACCACTGTAACACCTACAACACATAGATTTCCATGCTGTCACCTACAACACACATAGATTTCCATGCTGTTACCTACAACACACATAGGGTCCTTCTTACGTGGCTAGGTCTCCTTTTCTAGCTGCATATAGGTCTCCTCAATTGCTATGAATATGGCCTCTCTTTACTGCGGACTTAGGCCTCCTCTAACTGCGGATTTAGGCCTCCCTTAACTGAATATTTAGGCCTTCTTTAACTGTGGCCAGACCTCTACCTTAACTGCTGCTAGAGCTCTCCATCTGCGGCTGAGTCTCCCTTCCACCTGTAGCTAGGCCTTTTATCATGACTGTGGCGAGGGTTGGGTCTCTTCTTTAGGACAACAGCTTAGGTCTCTTCTAGACCAGCATTGAGGGCAGTTTAGAACTTCTCTTTGCTGCGCTATAGTAGTCTACTCCATGACTACGTTAAGGCTGATTAGGGCTTCTTCATTAGGGCAGCGTAGAGCCTAGGGCACTCCCTATAGATAGCATAGAAGCTTTCTCCATTAGGGAAGCATTATCCCTTAGGATCTCTCCTCCTACCAAAACCCAAAGAAAAGTAGAGAGGAAGAGATCCCAAGTGAGTGTTTCCAAATGATTTTCAAGGCACCTCTATTTATACTAAAACATTGAGCACATGTGGGGTTTATTTGGTTGCTGGTTGACCTTTACGAATTGTCCCATAACACAAATAAATTCCTATCTCCATGAATACTTATCGGAATCGGATGATCTTTAGATCAATCCTACACCTCTCGATGAGAGG
>APFE030284672.1:169894-203696 GCA_000404065.3 Pinus taeda
AAAAAGGATTACTGGAGTTTCCTTTCTGTCCCTTTTCAGACTCTCTAAAATTGAAAAAGGATCGAATTGTCTTTTTGGTTAAACTCGTTAAAACCAATAGCGACAAACTTGTCCATAGAGACAAGAACGAGTTTCACTCTCGCTAGGCTCGTTAAAACATCGCGACAAGTTTCCCGAAGGGAAAATTATATAACAAGAATATGTTATCCTCCTCAAGCTTGATAAAAATAAAGAGGCATTGGTCAGCAATGACTGGGGAAAATTGGGAAGAAAACTTGAAGAAACTTTATTGGTAGCGAGTTGCTCTTGAACATGACACTTTCACTCCATGTCTGAGTCGGGTTGGGTTATTCTGTTCACTGGTCATACTACCATTGGTCCATCATACCATCCATATTTGGGGTTAACGCTACCAATCCATTTCAGTTTTGCCGATATGTTCAAGAGAAGTCGATCAGAGAATTTACCAACCTATCTTGTGTCTCATCCGCTGCAATACATTCACGCTCCATTCTTTCATGACCGCCACCCTGAACCTTGTATCATCAGATCATTTTCACCTCCACAAAGTCATTTTCTCCGTTCCATGTCATAGATGTGGGATTCATTAAGGCCCTCCTACGACAGGTCTTTTCTTGTTGACATCAGCTCATTATCCAAGAAGTCGACCTAGGAACAACCCTTTCAATACTTTGAAGCTTGCATGCCTCAATGGCAAGTTTCTCACTTCTGGCGACATGTTTACATCAATGGCCTTTGACCGAAAGATTTTGGGTGGTGTTCGACGCCAAGTCCCATTTTCACACCACACGAATTGTATTATAGTACCTTGAGGGTCATCATCATTATCGTTGATTCCTCTTGCGCCTATTAACAACTTATATCATTGGCTGGTAATCAGGCGATGTCTTTCCATGTTCGATTCTAGAAAATTTTTCACATGGATCGACTTGTACTTCGGGCAAAGATTGCACGAGTTTGAAGACCTTGGATCTAGTTTCATCCATCCGGGCAGCGATATATTTAGGAAAATAAAGACATCAAATGTACATCATTGCTGCACAGATGATCATCCGAATCAAAGGATGATGCCTCTATCAGAATCATCAGTCTGCCACACAGACAGTTGTCTGTCCTATGTACATGAAAATGAATTTATAAAGCTGAGCATGGGAATGCCCGCCTGAGCTAGATCATGAAAATTTTATGAATATGATGTATTATATTGTATCTTATTACAGGTTGCCTTCCAGTTTGAAAAACCTCGGATCCTCATGATAAAGCATTTCACCCGACATCAAAGATCTACGACCTCATACTTTAGGGGGCAACTGTTATAGACATATTTGGGCGTTACAACCCCAATCACATATGTCCATAAACCAAGGGTTTCTGAGTCCCTAAAAGTGTTGTTTCACACCCTAAAGGAACAAGGTCAGTTGATTACATCATCTCCCATAAGTTCTCCACAGAGAACTACTCAGAACTGGTCAAAACTGGACCATACGGACTGCTCAGTGCATAGGGTGCAATGCATTTCACCTGCTCAGTGCAAAAAGTGCGATGCATACTGAAAATCCCTTCTATAGGGTGTTATGGGCGAGAGTAGACAAATGGCAGAGATAGTTTGCAAGGTGGATGATCATGGAATCTTCCAGAAACTTCTCCTGTGACACTTGCCTCTCCGAATTCCCCAGGGAATGAGTAAGAGATCATAAATCTCCAATGAATCAAGAACTATCAGAGAGAGGACAATAATCAAAACCCAGAAGCTGACTCACCCCCTACAATCATACTATATATGGATCCTCACCCAGAGATCCAAAGGCTGGAATCTTGTATTTGTAAGGAAGTGTTGTTGGTTTCCTGGTGGAAATCATATGTTGGGTGATCTAATCTTTCATGAGGTGAAAAAAGGCTTCATGCTGGGAGGATGATGCTAGGTCAGATCAATGGGTTGTAATCCTCTCTTCTAATCTCTATATCAATAAATCTATTCAAGTTTTCCTCCACATTCTTGTATGTTTGCTAATATATGCATGTGTGTGGTCAATATATATTTGGTTCTATATTGTTTATGATTGTAGATCTCTGCACTTTGAAGCTATTATGCTGCTTTGACTTTACAGGTACTCTTTGAAGCAGAGTGATCAAGGGAGGAGCGGCAAAGATCCATCAAAGAGGAGAAGGAACAAGCATAGAACCAAGCGGAATATTGAGGTTGGTATTCTTTGCTCCTCTCCTATCTATTTCTCGTAAAGGGAAACAAAAGTAACTTTAATCTGTTTGTTTCTAAGATAGCTACCCGTCTTAGTGGGACTAGTAGCTCTGCAAAGACACTAGATCTCCCCATAACACTCTCCCCTTCACTTTGTTTTTCCTTACTAATATTATTTATATTATATAAATTTAGCATCTTTTAAATATGAAAGTATTGTCATTTTCAGTTTTAGTAAAACCTTAATTTAATTTCTAAGGGAATATTTTTAGTAGTCGCAAGGATAGAGGAATTAGAAATATCCTAAAAGTAATTATCACAATTTCCTTTTAGCTTCAATTTAAAAAAATTTATAAAAATTAAATTAAAATAAAATATTTTTATTGTGAATAAGTTTATGGTTTTTGGGCATATGGTATTGATAAGTTGTAATTAATACCATTTTTCCTTTTATCTTCAATTAAAAAAATGTTATAAAATGTTATAAAATTAAAATATTTTTATTTTGAAATAAGTTATGGTTTTTTGTGCATGTGGTATTGATAAGCTATAGTATTGGCCCATGGTATTGTAACAAAGCTTATTTACAAGTTAAATAATATCCATTGTAAAGTGGGGGTGAATATCCATGGTTATGATTTTTTGGCATGCGATATGATAAGTCATGATTTTTTGGCATATGATATGATAAGTCATGGTATTAGCCCATGCTATTATAACGAAGCCTATTCACAAGTTCATAATATCACAGGAAAAGTGGGGGTGAATATCAATGATTAAGAATCTTGTCATATTGTTATAAAATATTTTGATTGTGAAATAAGTTATGTTTTTTGGGCATGCAGTATTAATAAGTCATGGTATTGGCCCATGGTATTGTAACAAATTTTATTTACAAGTTATTAATATCCATGGTAAAGTGGGGTGAATATCCATGGTTAAGAATACTTTCATATTGTTTTAAAATATTTTGATTGTGAAATAAGTTATGTTTTTTTTGGCATGTGGTATTGGTAAGCCACGGTACTTACACATGTTATTGTAACAAAGCCTAATTAAATTACAAGTTAATAATATCCACGGTAAAATGAGGGTAAATATCTATGGTTAAGAAACTATAAAATATTTTGGTTGTGAAATAAGTTATGGTTTTTGGAGTGTTAATAAGTAACGGTATTGTAACAAAGCCTATTCACAAAATCAAAATATAACAAATTGATTTTTATTATTTTTATTACTTAAATTTTTATTATTAATTGAACCAACATCTAAATGTTTGCACTCATTAGCGCTATCACTTTTAAATTTTAAATTGTTTTCTATTTTTAATTAAGTTGTCATTTAGAATTGTTTACATACTTACATTAACACCTACCACATTTACTCTTATATTGGGCAGTGAAGGGCCTTGCAGCGCAATAATTTTAATTTTTAATTTTTTTTTTTTTTTTTTTACTTTTATTTTAGAGGGGCATAGAGGGATGGACAAACTCACATGAGGCCAGAGGGATCTAATTTCTTCACATGCAAACTTCTTTAGAGCCGTAAAACACAATGTGTTATTTTTCATTGTTGAAATTGTATTTTTGAATGTTAAATAGACTATATATAAAACCAAATAAACGTTTTAACCATAAAAACTTAATTTTTTCATGATATATACATAATATTTTTAAAATAGTATATAATGTATAGCCAATTAACATTAAAATATTTTACAGAACATGTACATCTAGATATTTATGACGCAAATTAAAATGACTTTTTATTATTAACATATTTTTAAGTATATGTCAATATTAATTCATATTAAAATATTTTATCAATAACCAAATTATAAGATTTAAACTTTTTACTCACACCTTTCTTTTACTTCTAATTACCTTACAACATATTCTTTTTTATTATATCCGAAGTTATTCTTCTAAGATTGTATGTCTTTCTATTGTAAATTGTATTGCCTTTCTATTGTAAATGTTTATATTATTTTTTAGGAGATATTTGACCTATGTTGTCATCTTTATGTAGAGAAATATTATTTGAATATTATGGTTATGGTCAATTAAGGGGTTAGAATGAGTTAGTGATTAATTAGTTTATCGGCTTAGGGACAAGGGGTTATTGTGTAAGGGTTTATGGGTTATGGGTTTATGGGTTATGGGTTATGGGTTAAGGGCTTAGGGGTTAGGGCTTTAAGGGCTTATTGAAATGGGGTTAAGATGTTATGGGGTTAATGTATGTTTAGGGGGTTAAGTAGGATGTATAGGATTTAGAGGTTAATGTGTTTTTAGGGAGAAATATTAATAAATTTTGAAAGTATATCATGCACATTTAAAAGATGGGCATTTAAAATGTTATGTTCTTAACCACAATGTATTTCATTTATAAAAGAGACTCTTTCTCATTTTTTAAGGTAAAAAGTATGGGACAGAAGCCTTGCACTTCGGGTTTCAAAATGTTTTACTAGGGGACAATGAACTTTTTAAATTGTGATATAGAGTGAAGAATTTTGTATATAAAGTCTCTTTCTGGTGATAAGTAAAGGGTCTCCTTTTTTGTAAATTATGAGAAAACTTAATATCAAAGCTATAATAGTTTTAGGAAAATAGAAAATTAATGAAATATTTGATAAGTCATTAATGGTTATTTTTTCTAAATTTATCTTAGTTAATATCACTCATGCAATGTAGAACATTCCATTTTGAATGTCCTTTGAAGTAGGAGTCATGTTTTTATTCTATATATAACATTCACTTACCACTAAGTACAAAGGAGTGAGTTTTTGACATTTTGGTCTAATTTACTAAGTATCTATATATAACATTCACTTACCACTAATTACAATGGAGTGATGTTTTTACATTTTGGTCAAATTGAGTAAGTAGTAAAAAAGAAAGAATGCCCCATTTTATGTAGAAGGATATATTCACTTCGTGCCTTAGTAAAAAACGGTTTCCTATGAAATCTAATGCCTTTAGTAGGTTCCCTACTACTTTTCTAAAGAGAAAAGGGGATCCTAGCTAATTTTCTTACATAGGTCATTGATTTGAAAGTTTATAAGTGAAAACATATGATGAAAATACAAAATAAAATGCAACTAATAAATTAGATCATCAAACACCTTGTTGCCTTGATTTTGATAAGCCAACCTAGACAATATGAGACCTACCTATTTAGAATCAAGGATGCAAAATATAGGAAATTAAGAATAAAAGTGTATAGAAAGAATAATTAGAGACGAACACAAGACTAAATAGTGAATAATAAAAAAGACTTATCTTCCTCTTCTACATTCCTAGACCTATCTAGACACCAACTAATTTTAATAGTAACTTTCATTGTGAGAATACCTTTTATATAAGATTAAAATTCCACATCCTCTTTAGAAATAATTTCCTTAATTAAAAAAATATAATACAAGATCCACCCTCCACTTGTCATAATCAAATGATTGAGAGGAGTTGGGGATACAATATATTTTGTGTACTTTCCTGTTAGGTCCCTATAATACTAGTGATTACCTCATTACTATTGTAGTTGTATCCCTTATTAATATTGTTGTGCCCCTATTGTCCCCATATTTTTATTATTGTGCCCCATAGAATCCCTCTATTGTTATTTTTGTGGCTTTATATTATTATTGCTAGGTCGGCAGGGTTATATTGTGACTCCTTAGACTCCTATATATAGAAAGGAGGTTTTGTCATTTGAATCATCGAAGAATTGTTGATTTGTGTAATGTAAAGGAGGTTGTCCCCTCGAAGAGGCTGAATTCTAAAGTGTTGATCTCTCTTTTCTATCTTTTTGTGAGCTGGTTTCATAACATTTCCCCTCTCATTCTCTTGTCTTATGGAAGCCATTATGAACAATATTGTAGTATTTACCTTGAAGTTTTCCTACTTAAACTTAATTGGTATTTCTTGGATTCATTAGTATTATTTTTTGAGTCTTGTACTTTGAGTACATTTGAAAATGTGATGGAATGAGAAGCGTTTGAAGATTGTGAGGAAATTGTTCCTAAAAATTTTCAACATAATCTTGTACATTTTTCTAAATTGCACAAGCTTCACAATTGCATGGATTTGTTTTATTTGTTTCTTTCTCTCACCCAAGCTCATGTTTTCTCACCCATCCTCTTCAAACTTTTGGTCTCTAAGTGAAATCAAGAAAAAACATGGCATTATAATGATGAATGAAAAATAAGGTCAATATGTTTTTATTATGGTTGTAACTATATATCTCAGAAAGTGTATCTCTTCCTACACGTCATGAAAAGTAACATCTTTCCTAGATTTTTTCAACATATTATTAAATATAATCTTGATAAATTTCAAAATCATCATTATTGATTTGTTGTTCTTGTTTCTTGCTCTCACCTAAGTTGTCTTTGTCTTTGTCTTTTTAGTCTTTGCTTTCCAATTTTATATTTGTAAATTTTTGTATCGAAGTTTAAATATTTTCTATATATAGTAATATTACTTTGTTGATTGTAATTATATAGTATGGTCCCCCTAGGCATTTCTCAACGAGGAAGAGGTGGTTGTAGTACAAGTGCTTATTCAAGAACCTAGAGGAAATATTGAGAATCAAGCTAATGATCCTATGGAAGAATATAATGATGTTGATAACACATTTGAGGAATAAGGGACAAATAGATTGATACATGAGACATTTAATAATTTTGAAATAGATGATGATATCACCATAATGATGGTCATTCTTTTGATAAACTTTTACTTGAGAGGGAAATTGAACCTCTTTTTGAAGGCTCAAAAACATCTATTCTCTTTGTTGTATTGTTGTTGGTCAACTTAAAGGCGGTGAATGTTTTGTCAAACACATGTGTGACACAGCTCCTAAGGTATCTAATATATCTTGTGACATTAATTAGTACTACATACATGATAAAGAAATAAAATTTTCCTTTGGTTTTAATGTAATTAGTATAAATATCATCATTTAATTAATTTGTAATATGTGGATGAAATATGTATTACTAATATCGTTTAGTACATTAACTAGAAGTATTGTTTTTTTTATGTTGTAGATTTTAGGTGAATTTTTGTTACCACTATCAAATGTTTTACCTCGTATGCACCGAGATTTATAAGCCATTACGAAAGATATTGGAATGGAGTTTCAAGTGATTCATGCATGTCCTAATGATGATATTCTCTATTATAAATAACATGCGTTGAAAGACAAATGCCCAAAATGTGATGAGAGTATATATCAAACTGATAAGGTAGCAAAAAAGGTGTATCACAAGGTTCTTTGCTATATTTGCATAATTCCACATCTGAGAAAATTGTTTAGGTGCAAAATCATAGCACCAATTATGGATTATCAAGAAATGAATAGAAGTCAAGATGATGTTCTTCGAATGCCTGCAGATGGATCTGAATTTAGGAATATAGAAGAAAAGTGGCCAAAATTTAAAGCATAGCCTCGTAATATTGGGTTTTCATTAGTAGTTGATGGTGTCAATCCATTTGGAGAGCTCAAATCTACTTTCTCGGTGTGGCCCATTTTTCTTATCAAAAATAACATTCCTCCATCGAAGTCAATAAAGAGGGAGCACTTAATGTTGACAATGATTGTTGTAGATATTAATTTGTTTAGAATAATATTTTTAACACATGACTATATTGTTCCAGGTATTAATTTGTTTACTCATATATGTTCAATTATGTCTTATAATTGTCTCTTATATTTTTTTATTTACTCATATATGTAGTAATTATGTATGGTATATTCAATCAAATATTAGGTAAGTACCAGGTCAAAAATATGAATGTATATATCAAACCTCTTATGATGAGTTAGTGGAATTATGGAACGACATCTATTATATCTCTAGACCAATAGATACACAAAGAAAAATTGAATTCCATGCAATGCTTGTATGGACAATTCATGATGCCTCAAGGCTAACACATTTTTTGTGGCATGTTATAACATTACCCTGCACTTTAATAGTGTTTAATTTTATTAATTTCATTTCATGTATGTTTTTTAAATAGTATCTTCATTGTACATACTTGAAATAATTGATATAAAAATTATTCCATCTCTTGTAGGTCTTCAAACGAAGGGTAAATTTTCTTGTCCATTTTGTGGTCCTAATATTAAATCTCGTTGTTCAAGAAGCTTAGGAAAGGAGGTGTTTTATGAGGATAGGAACTTTCTTTCTAATAACCATAGGTATCGAAGTACAAAAAAACATATATTCAATGGGAAATAAGATATTATATTAAGACCACAGAGAATTACACCTCATGCATGGAAGTTGCAATCTCTCAAGGTATGGATTGAATTGTCTATGTATCAATATACATGATATTTTTGGAGTATTTTATATATTTTATGGCATTTTATTCATTGTACTAATTGATAGGTTATATTGTTGCTATAATATATTTAACTATGATTCACCTTGTAGGATGTCAAGGCATTGATAATAGGGCACTTCCACAAGGAATGAAAAGTTATCCTGAGCAATTATTAGGCTCCCCTACAATGGGAACCTATAAAATTTTCATTTATTTGATACAATGTACATAAGGAAGAATGTAATAGAGGCCTTATGGAAAATATTAGATGGAATGAGAGATAAAGAAAAAAATGTTAAGATTTGTAATGACATTGAGGCGAAACATGCAATGAAAAGTGTGATTCATTCAAATAGTGATGATGGATATGGCCAAAATATAGGCACCCTTCCATGGTTATTGATAGAGAAGAAAAGCAAGGATGTTGATGAGGTTATTGAAAAAATTAAATTTCCAACTAGATTTTCTTAAACATAAAGAATATCCTGACAAAAAAAGGTGAACTATGTGGGGTAAAAACTCATGATTGGCATATACTCATTAAGGTAATTATTTTGGTGTATGTATTTGGACATTCATGAAACATCTTGTTAGTGTTTTTTTTTAAGTAATTTTGGAATAAATAATGATCGATCATTATTTTTGTTACAATATTTTCTACCTCTATATTTCTGAGACAATTTTGACAATAATTTCAAACAAGTTATATATGATTTGACAAATATATGACATAAGTGGATATTTATGTGTAAAGTGTAATTTGTTAAATAATTTGTTGTACAACTTATTTTTGACTGCATGTGTTTTACTTCTCATCATGTACTATATATGTTTATGTTGAAACATGTGATTTTATTGCTTCATTTGTAGATGGTTGTCATCTAAAGAAAACAATAAAGAATTTATAAAGTATTGGAGGAAAGAAATTCCTCATTTATTGTGTGAAATGAAAAAATATCCACCTCCGAAATTTTTCAATGCACAAGAACACTCCTTCATACACCAAGTCGAGAAGATTGAAAATTGTGGATCTGTACACACAAAATCAATGTGGATGGTTGATAGGAACTTGAAATCATTGAAGGCTTTAGTCAGAAAAAGAGCATATCCCAAGGGTTCTATGGTAGAGGGATATATGTTATATCAAAAAATGGTTTGTATTCGTCAATATAGTTTGCAATAGGAAAAAGTATCAACATATTGGAACACATTTGGGATGTCAACTGCATGAACAAATTTGAAGGGGATCACCTATTGGGGAAAGGTAGAATGAGGAAAGTGAGATGTAAGTAGATAGTGGAGATTTATAGTACATTTTAATTTTTTGTTTTCATGTATGTATATCATACATATTTAAGTTTTATTATTCCTACATAATCCATTATTATGAAGGTATAACATGGTAACTAATTAAATATATGTGGACTTTCTTATTTTAATGCATTCGGTCAAGAGTGTTATCAGGAAAACTAGTGTCCATTCAGAGCTGCTAGTCCCACTAAGACAGGTAGCTATCTTGGAAACAAACAAACTAAAGTTACTTGTGTTTTCCTTTATGAGAGATAGATGAAAGAGAAGCAAAAAGTACCAACCTCAGTCTTTCACTTGGCTCCTTGCTTGTTTCCTCCCTCCTTTGACAGAACTTTTCCACTCCTTCCTTACTTGTTCTGCTTTAAAGAACACATGTAGAGTCAAAGTAGCATAATACCATCAAAGCATAGAGATCTATAACCATAAACAATATAGGATCATATGTATATTAACCATACAAATGCCTATATCAGTACAAGATTCAGAGATATACAAGAATATGGAGGAAAACTCAAATATCTTTATTGATAGAAGTAGTAGAAGAGAGGATTACAACCCACTGGTCTGACCCAATGCCATCCTCTCAGCATGAAAGCCCTCTTCACCTCATGAAAAGCGGGATCACCCAACACTATGATGTTTCACAGAGAAACCAACAACACTTCCTTACAAAATACCAAATTCCAGCCTCTGGATCTCTAGGATGAGGGATCCATATATAGATAGTTGCAAGTGGGTGAGTCAGCTTCTGGGATTTTTATTAGTGTCATTTCTCTGATAGTTCTTGGTTCCACTTGGAGATTCCATGATCTCTTACTCACCCCTGGGTGAATTCAGAGAGGCAAGTGTCAAATGGGCAGTTTCTAGAAGATTCTTTGGGTTTCAACCTAACCAACTGCCTCTGCCATTTGTCTCCTCTCGCTCATCGCACCCTACAACAGGGCTTTTAAGTATGCATCGCACTTTCTGCATGTAGTAGGTGAGATGCATCGCACCCTTAGCACTGAGCAGTCTGTATGGTCCAGTTTTGACTAGTTTTGAGTAGTTTTTCAGGGAGAACTTCTAGGAGATGATGTAATCAACTGACCTTGTTCCTTTAGGGTATGAAACAACAATTTTAGGGGATTAGAAGCCCTTGGTTTATGGACATATGATATTCGGGTTGCAGTTCCCAAATATGTCTATAACAGAGAGTGGGATGCAATACATTTACACATTGTTAACAATCTTGATTGGATGAAGGTATGTATTGAACGATGCAAACAAGCTAATAATGGTAGGTTATCATGGTATGGTGTGTCTACATTGGTCAAAAAATCTCAATGTGGTGGAGATACGAATCTTTATAACATAGGGAAATTGATTTAGCATATGGTTTAAAAGATTATCAAGAAATCATATTCACCCATACTACTTAGTTTTTTTACAATTATATTGATTCATATGGCATGTTTTTTCTTAATTGCAAATTTTCTACTTATAAATATGTTTATCAATTGACAATGAATTTTTTATGTGTTTAACATATTGTATTTGAAGCACCACAAAAAAATGTGGTACGATGGCAACAAATTTCGCATCAAAAGGTTGGATGAGAAGATGAAAACTTCTAATAGTGGGATCACTGCATTATTTTAGGTTACCAATGTTGCCTCTAGAGGTGACAGACATCCAAAGTCTCTGACAATCAATACTATGGGTATCTTCATGATATACTTGAGTGTGACTTTAAATCCTTCAAAATATTTTTTTCAATGTCAAATGGCTTAAGATACGATTCCATAAGCTTGACCCTGATAAAATTGTTATTGAACATGCTAACAGATTTACCATGGTTGATACAAGGAATTTTGAACCAGCATCAAATCCCTATGTTCTTGCAAGCCAATGTGAAAAGGTGTTTTACATAGGGGTTCTAGGTAAATCAGCTTGGTCATATGTTGTTAGATATGATCTAAGAGGAAGGTCGGTAAAGTATAATGTAGTTAATAACTCGATGAAATTGAAGAAGAATAATATGTAGAGGATCAGTGGTTTCATGTGTCAGATGAAGATGTCAAAGAAGTTCAAGGATATGTTAATCACAAGAATGTTAATTTGGATGAACTAGATGATATATTTTACAATGTGTTAGATGAATAACTTGAAGAAGTCGAACCAAATGTAGAAGAGCATGTTTCAAATTATGATATAGACAGTGATGATGATATTGATATAATGAATCCTTTGAACATGAATTATGAACTAGATGATCCAAATGATGAGTTGGATGCAAAAAAATATCAATGATATAAAAAATTTGAGATATATGAGATATGTATTTATATGTCTTCAATTGGTTTGTTCTCTTTCGTTCACCTTAAATTTTTATTTTCCTAGTTTTTGTGTTTGATTGTTACTATGTTTCTTTCAAATATATTACAGTAGAATGATGTGGGGGCAAGTGAGGAAAGGCATATGAGATTCCACCTTCATGTGGTTGGCCTTGTTCAATATAGAATATATTATTCTTGAAACGAAGAGAAACTCATTTAGGTTTATACCATCATCTCCAATTTTAACTTTGGTTCATCTAATAATTTCCCAGATTTTTCATTTACTAATTAGTGGAAAGTATGCTTTGACCCTACAAAGAGTGACCTATGAATGGGGCCAAATACAAACCTAATTTCAAATGACTAATTTGTAGACTTCATAAATGAAAAACCTAAGTTCAAATCAAAATGTCATGACAAACCTACATTGAAATCATCATCATCATCATTGTCATCATATTTTTCACCATCATCATAGAATCATTAGAGAAATTTTGAGGTGAAAAATGGGCCTCAAAACAAAATTGTACAACAAAAATTAACTTCATAAGACACAATAGGATTCAATATGATAATGTCAACCATGGGGGATGATTCACCATTTTTGGAGTAAAAATGTAAAAAGATTAAAAATAACAACTTTTCCAACTAGTATTTTCAACTTATCTCCTGCCTATAGACACACATCCTTTCTCTTATTTTCTTATCCATTATTACAATCAAGGTAATCCACTCTCAACCCTCTAGAAAAATATATTTCAATAAATAACATCTTGTCTATTTCCTCCTTTAATTTCTTGCTCACTCGAGAATACTTCTTGTAGGACCACTTCTTGATAAGTTTGACATTTGGTTCAACTTGATTTTCATCTCTTATAACTCTCTTTTGATTCCATTCAGCTCTATAAACTCCATGGAAAAATCCTCGTATTAGCTAAGCAAGACTGCAACTTATGAAATAATATTAACATCCTAGTAATCTTCCATTGACACTATGCTCGGCTTCTCTATAGTCCCATATTGCATTTCTTATCTTTATGGATGCTAGATAGATTTACTCACCTTCATAATCTCCAACCTCCTTAACAACTTTCTTTCAACCATTCTCTTAAATGTGAGGTGATGCAATTCCTCACACTATCCTATAAGGGCATGTCATTGTTCCTAATCACCTAACCATATATATTGATGAAATATTAATATTTAATATCGTTTAAAAATATTAATATAATATTTATTTTATATTAATATATGTGTATATTTTATTTATATAATATATATTTTATATATAATATATTTATAAGGAGAGAAAAAATCTTTCTTATGTGATTTACGCTGAAGCTCTCCTTATAAACTATGAAAAATCACAGAAAGTCTCAATTCTACAAATATAATATATTGTATATATTATATATAATATATATGATATAATGTTGTGGATTAATTTGTTATTAGAGCATTAATCGAAAAGGGTAGGCTTATAGCTAATCGAGCAAAGCAAAGCAGGGGCGTTCAAGTAGGGCACCAAGGCTCAAGGGAATTCGAGCACACGAGGTCATTCGAGCAGGAGGTGGCAAGTGTGGGCATGTGGTGGCATAGAGGGGCAAAAAATATGCAGTTAAGCAGCTAATTCGATTATTCTTTTTTTTGGCATCACATTGGTTCATACCTTTGTGGAAGAAAATGTCTCTTAGCCAAGGGCTAAAGAAAGTTGTATTTCACTCTCAAATCTGAAAATTTTCTTTCTTAGAGAATTATCGAAATATTTAGGAGTCTATGGCTTAGAATTGTTGTAGGTTAATTATAAAAAATTAATTAAATTTTTTTATTCTATCTTCTCTACAAGGTCGTGATTTTAATATGTCATATTTCATTTTCTAAGGGGGTAGTAAGATTTATTTGAATGATAAGACTGAGTCTACTGGTGTCCATCTGAACAAAAAAAATAATAATAATAATAAATTAAATTAAAAAAAAAAAAAAAATTAAAAATTAAAAAAAATTAAAAAATTAAAATAATTAAAAAAAAATAATATATAATAATAATAATAATAATAATAATAATAATAATAATAAAAAATAAATAAATAAACAAAAAAATAAAAATAAAATCATTTATTTCCTTCTCCCCTTTGTGTAAGCAATCTTGAATGTATTCCTATGCAAGGTTGAATCAACCTTTCACCCAAGCAACACAAAACTGGGGCCTCGGCCCTAAGATCACATCTCAAAATAATTGCACACCTTTATGGAATAAAATTTCTCTTAGCCAAGGGCTCAAGAAATTTGTCTTTCACTCTCAAATTTGAAATATTTCTTTCTTGGATAATTATGAAAATTTTTTGAACCTATATTCTCTAAAATGCCATGAATTTTCATAGGTGATATTTCATTTTCTGAGGGGGTCATTATATTTATTTGAAGGATAATACTAATTCTCCTTGGTGTCCATCTGCTAAAAAAATTAAAGTTGAAAAAAATCGTGTATTTCCTTCTCCCGTGAGGATAAGGCAACTTGAACATATTCCTTTGAAGCGTATTTGAAATCAAGAGAGCAGTCATTGAAAGCCATTAATCAAATTTTTGAAGGGGAGATGTCTACATTTCTAAGCTATTTCCTTTTCTACCACATTCACAAGTGAAATCCCTCCTTTTTCCATGAGTGAAGACCCCTCCTGCAAAGAAAACGAATAAAATTTTATGAGGGAGAATTGATAAAGGTTGGTAATTATATTCCTCCTAAAGTCTCTTATTTCATATATTCCTCTTTCAGTTTAAATTATGGACAGTTTAAACTTTCGTGATTGTGTGACAAATTTTATTATTTTTAGGCCTATGATTATCAAGCATCAATGTGATTAACCTATGTATGAAATAATCTAGATCTGATATGCTAGGATAATTCACAATAGGTGACATCTAGAGAAGAATTAAGGACACAAGACCTTGCAACCTCACTCCAAGGATTTGTATGCCTAGTTAATTTCTCAAATAACAAATTTTTACCTTAAAACAATAAATGTAACCCCTCCACCAGACAATGTTGGCCTGCAATCAACCACAGTTATCCTATTAACCAAATACAAAGCCTTTCAATGAAGTAATGGAAAGTTTCCAAGTTAAAACAATGATAAACACTTGCAATATTTTTTATTGAGCCTGCAAAAAAAGTGGATTAGCCTGAGTATTAAATGCCACAAGTTTGTGAGGCCTCCAAATCCTATGGCTAAGGCTAGAGGCACCCTCCAAATGATATAGTCCAATACCAAAGAAAGAAACACATGTGATGATGGATGGAGGCCTGCGAAAACAATAGAATTAGCTCTTAAATCACCTGCAACAATTGAAAACCCCTCACTTGGTATCTGACCAAGGAAGAGAGGTTTATTTAGGCCTACGACTAAGTCAAAAAAGGTTTTACAAAAGCATTTAAAGACCTGTGGCTAGGGATCTAATGGATTAGACCCTGCAACTTGGCACAAGGTTATCAAGAGACAACCTTAAACTAATGGAAGAGGTTAAGTAATACAAACAAAAGTGTAGATAATCTCAATAACCAAGGATCATAGTACAAAGGGTCTAAGAACAATCTCTTGGAGATTGTTAGCTTCACTTGTGAGTAAGAAGAGAAACTTATTCCTAACCTCAAGTATTTCCTACACACCCCTTTATCCATGTAAGGAGTTTGCAGCCTTTATCTTAGAGGTCAACCAATAGTCATAATAGTGAGTAGCATAAATAGGGAAGAAGAGGAAAAATTTATATTAAGTCATTAAAGGGAAAAAATAATCCAAAACCCTCCCGAACAATTTCCATACATTATATTAAGTGAAATAAATTGGAATTTAGCAAGCATCTGGCACATTAGCAATATTAGTCTAAAACCCTCCCCAAAAATTTCCATCCATTATATTCAAGTGAAATAAATTGAAATTTAGCAAGCATACGCCATAGTTTTTAAAGGGACTCGTATGATTGGCATTATAAATATATGGTTTGAAAGCTAGAAACTTTTACATCTTGTGCCACAAAATCTCCATTTGTCCAAAATTCTTGCCCCTCTACATAATATATTTTTAATTTACTATTTACTACTATTCTGAAAACACTTCTCCCATATACCCTCCCAAAAATTCCATTATAAGCTACATATTGGCAGTACATATGTCGATACTAAAATTAGATATAAATATTACGGCTCCTCCTTGGTTGGAGCTACATAAACTTCCTTGAATCCCGCTACAAGATACTCTTAACTCTCGTCGATGTTGTTCATGTTGTCATTCTGATTCTCAATGATCTTCCCATTCATTGTGTCCTCCATATCATCGATGAAATCTTGATTACGCATAGTTCCACCTTTATCCCCTATTATTATGATATGATTAACTCTAAACACTAGCATATCAACAGCTAATTGCAGATGCTCCAATTTAATCTCTAATGACTCCTACCATCATGAAAGCAATGCCTTACAAGTGCCTTTATCCACCAACTCCATCTCAGCAGTACTGAATATAAATTCAATCATGAATTCTACCATTCCTGCAAGCCTATGGCGTTGAGATCCTCACTAAATTCCCCATCATTGTGATCCATTTCTACCTGAATTCTCTGAATTTGCTGGCTCAACACCCCTAAAATTTTAATTTCCTTTGTAATTCAATCCTTCGCTACCCTACAATCTATATATAATGACCACATTCCCTTCCTACCCAAATGTCGAAGTCCTGCTACATTGAAAGTTGATGCTTTCACGAGAACCACTTGCATCGGATCCATTAAAATTTCATCTCTAAAACTTTAGGTTTCCAAACACTTCCTACTACTAAATTGATACTCTAGATTAGAAGATATGGGCTTGCAGATTTTATATACATTGTTATTCAATTTACACTTTTCCATTTGTCCTTTATTGATTTCATAGTTGTGTCACTACTCCAGGTGGCCGAGAGGGCCCAATTCTCTACAATAATGGAACACCTCCCATACATGTACCTTATTTAATAAGGTTCTTAACTCAAAGGTGTCTGGCATGATTATTATAATAAAACACTTATTCCCAATTTTAATAATCCTTGAGGCTCAAGAAAATCCCATCTGACTATTGTACATTATGGTGGAGGTTTGATGATTATATCCTCAATGTTTATCCTTAATTCCCAACTGTTTGATAATACACCTTGATTTTCCATAGGATCAGCTTGAACATTTAGATTTCATTTTATATGGTAAAAAAACTATAATAACAAAATGCTTAATCAACAAATTAATTTGATGTGAGAAGGTAGGAAGCCAAGGATCATCATTCTCAAATATATATTTCTAATGAGGTATGGTGCACGTCAAATGGAGTTTGTATGCCAAAGCAATGACCTTGGGAAGTTGATGTACCAATTTACCCAAATGGGGCCCATAGTTTTGGCGCTTCATCTCTAGGTTTAGGTTTTTGGATGTTTAGGTTTTTCCATTGTTTCTTAATAATAAATATTGTAGGGAAAATTTTAGGGGCTAATATTCGTAGGTGGGCTAATTTTCAATGATTTTTCCAAAAAAAAGATATGATAATTTCCATTTTTCTAAAAATGATTTGCCCAAATTTTATAGTATAAAATTATTAAGCCTTAAAAATCGCTAAAATTTTATATGTAGACTATATAAAATTATCATAAATTTGAATATTTTTACAAAAATATTGTCAAACAATTTATAAATTGCAGATGATGGACTACGAGATTCGCCAAGGTTTCTAAACTTCAAGATAAATTTCCATCCTTAAAATTTTCCCTAATGCTCCGCCTCTAAAAGAATGAAGCTCCACTTCTAGAGCAAAGATAGATTTTTAAATCATGCTAATGACATCACCTCTAGGAATCAAATCTCCTCCTCTACTCATTCCTAGAAGTCCACAGTCTCCCAGACATTATCCACTATTGTCAGACCTGCTACATCCTCAGCCAGAGGGTTGTAGTAGCCCCCAATCAACATCCCCTCTTCACGATCACTCTAGAATCCACCAATCAGATGTTACAGGTCCAGCCCAACCCAGATTTAGCTCCTTTTTCCATTGGAGGACTTCTAGAACTGTACAATTCTATTGATGAGGACAAAGCTAAGCAAGTGTTCAAGAATTTCATAGTTGCAAAGAAGCATACACCAAATTTTACTCCTCCATATATGGCCCCCATATTTTCACAAATTGCCAGGCATATTATCACCATGGTATCTTCCATCCTTGGATTCAAGATAGATGAACATGTAGATGAAGTCACTTTTGCATTCTTGTCCCTTTTTACCCCTGGTAAACCTCCTACCATCAAGTTTGAGTATGCTCAGTTCATTGCAGAAAAAATGCATGAACAACTCATCGAATTGCCCACTAAAAGAGTGTTTAAATTCTCTGTAGTATTGTATTACTTGTTTTTGTATTACCAAACTGATAAATTCCCCATGAATATCATAAAATGTGACACTAGAGGAAAAGAGAGTTTTATGCTCTATTGGACACATATTGTCCAGAAATATTCCACTATCTCTGATTATAAAGACTTCATAGATTCCTTTGTCTACCTAGTGATGAATATGCATACAGGGACTATGCAACCTAGGATTAGTCCTCAGATCAAAAAGGTACTTCAGCTGGCTAAAAATAGTAAGATAGGAGATTGTTACTTGTATCAGAATCACACAGAGATCAGATTCTATGGCTGCCACCTAGCTCCATATAAATTGCCAAAGTATCTTCCCTTGAGAATTTTTTCCTTGGAATATTTCAGGCAAATCATCAACTCATATGATCTCCACTTCATGGCTACAAAGAAGAAGACCCAACTCAGAGTCAAAAGTGAACTGGGTCCCTTTATTTGCGATAGTAGACAAGTTGGACCAGAGGAAAATAGTATGTTACAGGAGTTGAAATTTACCAAGCGTTTTATGTGGCAGTATGACCCTCATGGAGTAATAAGAAAAATGAGAACCAGGGTCAAACTAGCTCCTTATGCACATTATTCAGTACCTGCAATTGAAATATATGCCAATCAAACTGAATGGTTGGAAAACACTTTGGTAGGTAAAATAGCATAATTATTGATGTTGAAAATGCTCTGTATGATATTGAGCAACAGATTGACCTGAGTGAGTTCCTGCAGGTCCCAAATCAAGGTCAAAGGGTAGGTGCTCCCTCTACATTGCAAACAGCTCTGAATAAGGAGAAAAAAATCTAAAAACAGAGAAGAGACTTCTAGTTCCCAGATGGAAACCATGGATGAGAAAGAAGACCCAAGGAAAAGGAGAAAATTGAATCATTTTTCTTAACAGGAGGAACACATTGAATTAGAAATGGCAAAGCTAGCAGAGTCAGAAACAATGCTAGAGATAGTGCTAGACACAGTAGGTCAGAAAGGAAAACAGGCAATCAATGAACCCACAACTTCTAACACTCAGTTGTTAGAGAGACAGAATTCAGCAGAAGTTTCTTCCTTTGACAGACTAGTTGACAAAGAAAGAACCATCAAAGATAGATACAAGGAGATCAAATTAAGAAATGAAAAATTGAAAGTTGAGACATATGCTCAGTATTTCAAGCATTCGGCTCCTAACTAGAGTAGACTAATGTCTTCATTTGATATTGAGGAATAAAAGATGCAAATGTCATATATCCATCCAACGGTGCCACAACACAAATCTTCAACAGATTATAAGAAGGCCACATTTGAAGTGTTGGCAAAGGACATCCATCCCTTGGACCAAATAGAGTTTCACAAACAAGCTAGAGAAATGATATACTCCACCTTGACTGGTAAGGCCATGGATGCATATAGGTTACAAGAGTCCTTAAATAATATAATTACACATATGAAGTTAGAAAAGGCCTCCTCTCAGGCCAAGGACAACAGGATTAAATCCTTAGAAGACCTACTCATAGAAATGGGCCATAATCCTGAAGATATTAAGGCAGCAGAACAATTTATCAAAAAGAAAAATGAAGATATAGCAGCTTTGAAGAAGCAGTTACATCTCCCTGCTTCATTACACCCACAGACCACCAAGGTGTTAGAGAGCCAAAATGACCATGAGGAAATGTTGGACATGGTGTTAAAATTGAGCATCCAGCTGAAATAAATGGAGAGAGAAATTGATAAGTTGATCAAGCAGGCAAGCCTCCAGGAAGCTGCAGCCACTGTCATCCCAACGGTCACCATAGCAGTACCATCTACATTGGCTCAAACATTAGGTCCTATAGCTCCATTGACCACTACATTGCCTACAACAACACCATCTACTTCAGCAATAGGGTCGATTGCAATGGATTCTACAAGTGAAGAAGCCAATAAGTTGGCTAAGGCAATGGAAGAGATGTCCCTCAAAGCTATTGAAATCAGTAAACTAAGAGAAAGTAAACAGTCTGGAGACAGACTCTAAACTTGCTCAAATTATGAATAAAGAGGAACAACACAAGGTAGCAAGGTTAACTGAGAGGATAAAGAAACTAGAGAAAGAAATGACTTTAGGTGAGGCATTAGGACAGGCAAAAGAAAAACTTTGGACCAATATCATTGACTCTGTCAATGATATTTGGCCATCCATTCAAATAATTTTTTAGCAGATTGACCTGGTTAAAGAGGCCACAGAGGCCATTCAAAAAGTCAAAATAGAGTTGGAAGTGATGCTAGAAGAGGCAACTAGAATCATTAACTTTTTGAATTCTAAGAACAGATGTGGACTAGAAGAATTGAATATTGATGATAGGACAAGGACAATCCTAGAAGTAAAAAGAATCCTTACTAAAAGAAATTTTATGCACAACTTAGAAGACAAGTGTCAGACCATGCATCTTTCCATAGATATATTTAAGTTCAAGTTTGACACTTTGACACAAAAAGGTTTACCAAGTCCTTTGGTAATTAATGATAAATTGATGACACAGGAGGACTACGACAAGAAGCTCAAGGAAGTGGCCAAAGATCAAATAAACAAGGCAACGATCCACAACACGACAAAATAGGGGATGCCCTCTAGTAAATTCCTTTACCAAGCTTTGGAGAACTTGTTTTACCTCCAACATAATCTTACATTTTCTAAGTACACAGAGGTTAATGAGGTCTTCAGAAAGTTAAAAAACATTCAGTTTCCAACTGAAGAGAGATGGGAGCAGCTAACTAACTTACTTTAATTCAAAGTAAGTCCAACAATTAACACAGTTTGGTAAAAATAGAATGGTGAAAGTAAATGGGCAGTTGTCCAAGTCAAAGAGTATCAAAGTCAAACTGTATCAATGAAATAATATAAGTCGAAGAGCATCAAATGACAGCTAAAAGATCAATCAGCTAAATATCAAAAGAAATCAGATATAATAGTGCCAGAAAGGAATCATTTAGAGAGGTGGAATTACATTTTTAGAATTATATATTTTTTCCTTAGAATAAATCCCAAGTCAGTTTGGGATATTTTGTAACTGACTTGGGATATTTTGTAAATAATTATGTTTAAATACTTCATAATTCGAAGTATGTAGGGGTGATTTTACTAGACATTTCTATAGACTTTTTTATCAGAAGACCTAGAGGATATTGTATCATTTGTGGAGCCAACAAGCTAGATTGATAAATAAAGATCAAATATTTCAAAGGATTCAGGTGTTGATCGAACTTCAGAGAAGTATTCTCATGTGTTATGTTATTTTTCTCAAGTTATTCATAATTTAATGTGTTTCTTAATCTAAATGTTATAACTAGAATAATACTTCAGACTTTGTTTAATTACACTCTGTCTTAAAGGATTCTTAATTGCCCTTTGATCCTGATCACCCCTTCATTCCTCATCCATTATCCGGTTTGAGAACCCTTAATTTCTCTCTCACCCTTAGTGAAACCCTTTCACCCCTCTATTCCAAAGATCTGAAAGACACTCTGTTATCTTTCCCTTTGAACATTCCCTTTAGTGAGTTAATCCAGTTTTGCTTCCTTATTGTTTGACTCCATAGCCCAATGGTCTAAAAGACATCAATCTATCCATCTATTTAAGTAATCCCACCATCCAATCTCAAATACAAATCAAAATCCCAAGAACAATCATAACTAGCCTAAAATCAAAACAAACAAAGTTAAATCATACCAAGAGAGCCCTCTCTAAGTTTAGGTTGGCTAGGACCTATGCTCCAAAGTTGGTTAGTGGTTACCTTAGAAATTTCTTTCTTCTGGCAACTTCTAGAGAAAATTACTCAGTGATAACATAGTGGCAACCATACTGGGGACTCAGATCCTCAATCTAAATAAAACTTTAAGAAAAATCTAATTTACATGTTAAGCCTCTTAAATTCATTTATTAGAATTTGTTCTCAAAAAATTCCACAAAACATTTAAAATTTTGAAATTATGGCTTCTAGGAAGACTCATTATACTAGGGTTAATCCAGATCCAAACCCTGCCCCAGTAGCTGATAATCCAAACCTAATTTCAAGAAAAACTAAAAAGGAAGAAGGTTAGGTCAACAACATACCATTAGTTAAATCTAATATGTGCCCTGATGATTGGTTAGTTTTAGAAAAACTTCCATTTGATTTACCATTTGATTTATCATTGTTTAGAACAAAATCTGAAAGTGGAATTTATGAAATTGTTTTAGATCCTGAGTTTATTGCATATATTTAAGTTCAACAAGCTAATAAATCAATTGATGAATACATTCTAAAATCTCCTCAATCATCTATCATTACTACTGCTACCCCTGAGCTTTCTAAACAATCTTCCATTACTTTAGATTCACCATTATTCACTTCAACTTCATCCATAATATCCTCTGAAATTCATTCTTCACACCCATTTATACCTACACTCCCTCGCCAACCTATCATTATTCATTCATCATCTACTAGCCCAAGTACCAATTCCTCCATAATTGGTACATCTTCCAGTATTCCTATTACATCCTCAAACACACCTATCGTATCATCTAGCATCCCTATTATATATGTAAGTTCCTCGTCCACTACTGCATCATCTACAAGTACTGCAACCCCACATCTCAGTCAATCCCAACATATAGGTATGGCAACCAGGTATGCTCCCTTGAACTTTAATGTAGCCTTATCTCCTATGCCAGCAGATTACCAAAGTAAAATTGTTCAATTTGATGATACAAGACATTCCACTGCACAACAACATGCTAATAAGATGACAGATTATTTTGAGTTGCATGAAATTGACATAGATGATGTTCAAATGAGGTTGTTTTCCTAGACTTTAGTTGGTGATGTTAGGAAATGGTTTAGAGCATTTCCTGCTAGTAGTATTGACAGTTTAGATATGTTTTACCAGTGATTTTTGAATAGATGGGAGAAGAAAAAGAATCCCCTACAAATACTTTCAGAATATGATAGTATTAAAAGGGAGCCTAATGAAACGGTTCAAGATTTCTGCACTATATTTAATAACATATATAATTATATCCTAGTTAACCTTAGACCCCCACCAGATTTAGCATTAATAAAATTCCCTGATGGTTTTGACACTGACATGGCATTCCAACTTAGGGAAAGAAACCCCCTATCATTAGAATAAATGCGAAGTGTAGTAGTTAGTGTAGAAGCTAATCTTTTAGCTAAAAGAGCTAGAGTTAGAAATGAAATAAGAGTAACTATAAAAGAGAAAACTTCATCATCATACATTAAAATAGATAATTTAGCCAAAAGTATGGAAAGATTAATGGATAGGGTAGATAACATAGAAAGAAAACCCCAATGTGATAACCAACAAGGTCCTCAAGTTAGAAACCCAAATTTTAGGAAAAAACAAAACACTGGAAAACCTAGGGAAGCTCTGTCGGATCAAAAAATCAAGCCACCTTTTCAAGAAAAATATGTTGAGAGTTCCCATTAAGAAGATCTAGACCAAGACACGCAAATAAAAACGATGAAGACCCTGTTTTTCTAACCCAAGACGAATAGGAAATGTATATGTTGCAGCATTTACAGCTGTAGTATAGTGAGTCATATGACTACAAACATGGATATGACTATGCCATCTTTGAGGTTCATAAACAGTATAATCTTAGGAGCAAAAAGAATGTTGATGTCCCTGATCAAACTAAGAAAACAACACAAAATCAAACTAAGAAAATAAAAGAAGCCCCTACTTCAAAAATACTCCAAATTCTCCCTAGGGAAAACCCAAAACCTTCTAGCCCTAGAATTGTAGACATAACCCCTTATCGACCTTCTTCATCCACTTCAAATCAAGTTGTTCCACCTAAGAAACCAATAAACAAAGCTCAAAACACTAGAATTGAAGTCTTGCAAAAACAAGTACACAATGAAGGAAAAGAATGTAAATCTACTCAAACCTTTGCCCCAAGAATTCAAAACCTACAAATAGAAAAAAATCTCCCTGCCATTCAATTTAAGGACAAAGATATCCAAACTAAAAATATCAGTTCCTTTAATAGAACTGGTAAAAAATGAAAATTACAAATCGCAAATAACCCAAACTTTAGACATTGCTGAAAATGAGGCTTCAGACAACCTATTTGATGACCAACCAGAACTCATATGTGGTCCAAATGTTAATGGAAAACCACAAGAAGGAGGATTTCCACCTTTTTACATTAGTCTTAATATCCATGACAAAATTTTGCATAACGCAATGTTAGATTCTGGGGTATCTCACAACTTAACGCCCAAAACAGTGATGGAGAAATTAAACCTAGACATTACAAGACCTTACAAAGATTTATTCTCATTTGATTCTAGTTAGGTAAAATGTCTAGGATTGATTAAAGATCTGTGTGTCACTTTAGTTCAGTATCTTGCCAAAAGCATCCTTATGGACATCATAGTTGTTGATATCCCACCAAAGTATGGCATGTTGTTATCGAGATCATGGGGAGCCAAACTTTAGGGATCTTTACAACTAGATATGTCATATGCAACAATCTCTGTTTTTGTCAACCCAAGAAATTATACAGATAAACCTTAATGAAGTATATGGTAAGTAGCCAGGACTGGCCTCAAAACTTTCCTATCTACTCCATACACTCTAATATGGATTCTTTTATCCTGTATAATGTTGATCAAACACAAGAGAAAATTACAGACAGTGCTAATCAAGAACCAAATGAAATTGTAGTTTCTACAAAAAATGAAATAGACCAAACTACAAAATTATTAAATGAACAAAACATTCAGATTGTTGTAGTTGATGAAAAGTTTGTTGCACTAGATAGTGTAAATATAGATCATGAAATGATGTGGCATTTATATTTTGATGGATCAGTCAATAGATTAGGAGCAGGAGCAGGAGTTTGGATATATAATTTAGAAAATGATTACTCAGAAGGTCATGCATATAGATTTTTATTTCAAATGTACTAATAATATGGTTGAGTATTAAGCCTTATTTTTAGGTCTTAGGTTAGTTAAAAATCTAGGAGCTAAAAGAGTTTATGTCATGGGAGACTTTGAACTAATTGTGAAGCAGATTAATGATGTATATCTGACGAAAGACCCTAGATTAGGTTGTTATAGGGAAACTATTGAAGAATTACTTAACACTTTCCTTGAAACAAATCTTGTAGTAATTCCCAGAAAACATAATATGCAAGCCCATAGTTTAGTTATGTTTTCCAGTACTTGCAAATTACCTTTCCAGCACAACCATCAATATATTGTTTAAGTTATGCATAGACCTACAATTCTAGATAATTTAAAGAATTGGAAAATATTTTCTGATGATAAACAAATAAATAACTTTTTTTATTTCAGAGGAGGAATTTAGCAATAACAATATAGACATTGATGCATCAATAGATCTTGACATTAAGAATGAAATAGAAATAAATGAGATAGAAGATGATGAAATAAATAGATTTAACCCTACTAAATCCACGAAATCAGATGTATATAACTTAGAACAAATTGATATTGATGAAATAATCGCTGAATAAATCAAAGTAATTAATCTCAAAGACAATTTCTTACCTAAGGGATTAACCCCTCTGGAAGACTTATTTGATTCAAATGTTGTTCCTAGGAAGCCTAAGATGGAACCTTTAAGGTTTGATATCAAAGAATGTAATATAGGCACAAATGAAAATCCTAAACTCATTAGACTTTCAAAATCATTACCCCCAACTAAGAAAGTGAAATACCTTGAACCATTGAAAGAGTTTCAAGATGTCTTTGCTTGGAGTTATGAGGACCTTAAATCCTATGACACCAACATCATCCAGCACACAATTCCGATTAAGGAAAATAAAAATCCTTTCAAACAAAAACTTAGGAGGATTAATCATGTCTTATTACCTGCAATTAAAAAAGAAATACAGAGGATGTATGATGCCAAAATAATAGCACCAACCATATTTTCTAATTGGGTCTTAGACTTAGTGCCAACTAGGAAGAAAACTAGTGGGATCAGACTCTGTGTTGATCTCAGAAACCTCAACAAAGTGTCACTGAAAGACAACTACCCTCTTCCCAAAATGGACCACATTTTACATAGAGTAGTTGGAGCAACCAGAATCTCATTGTTGGATGGGTTTTCTGGTTACAATCAAATCACGGTACATCCTGATGACCAACCCAAAATTGCCTTTACTACTCCTTGGGGCACATTTATGTATGTAAAAATGCCTTTTGGACTAATGAATATAGGAGCCACTTTCCAGAGGGCTATGGATATAGCTTTCGCAAGAGAAATCCATGACTTCCTTATAATTTATCTAGATGATATTACTGTATTTTCAAAATCTGACAAATAACATCTAGATCATTTAAGGCAAGTTTTTATTAAATGGACGATATTTGGTATTTCCTTAAATCCCAAAAAATATTTGTTCGGGTTAGAAGAAGGAAAGTTGTTAGGTCACATAATTTCAAAAGATGGTATAAGAATAGACCCTGCTAGAATAGAAGCCATCTTGCAAATAAAGAACCCTAGTAACATTAAAGAGTTACAAGCTTTCTTAGGTAAGATTAATTTTCTTAGAAGATTTATATCTAATTTAGCATAATTAATTAGATCATTAAATAACATGCTGAAAAAGGATTCCACCATAAAATTGATTGTTGAGGCTAAAAACTCTTTTGAAGACATTAAACTAGCCTTGACCAAAACACCTATGTTAATCAATCCTAAATTTGACAAAGATTTCATCTTGTTTTCCTTTGCTTCTAAGCATACAATTGCTGCAGTTTTGTTGCAGAAAAATGACAAGGGCTATGAACAACCCATTGCTTTCTTTAGCAAAGCCCTTAGAGATGCCACCTTGAAATATAATATAATGGAAAAACAAGCTTTGTCTTTAGTCAAAGCCATTAAGGACTTTAGGGTATACATCTTATATTCTCATTGATCCAGACTTAAACAGGAATGCAACAAATTATAGAGATAACCATAAACATAGATATGCAACAAAAATAATATTTCATTTCATTAATGTAAAATACTGAAATATGCTTACAAACAGTAATGGAAATAAACTAGCTAGGGCGATGGTAGCTTATCTCTGAGAATAGATGTGGTGGCTACATGCCTCTGAACTGTGTTACAATGAGGCTCGAAGGCCTATTTATTGTTGAGAAACAATGGAAAACCCTTAACATTCCAAAACCTAACCCTAGAAGATGAAACGCCAAACTATGGGCCCCGTTTGGGTAAATTGGTACATCAACATCTCGGGGTCGTAACTTTGGCATACGATCTCTGTTTGACGTGTACAATAGCTCGTTAGAAAGATCTATCGAAGCACTACCACTTTGGGAAGGGAAAATTTGGCCCATGGACTATTTTTCCCCCATATTTCCCAAAAAAAAAATTGTTTAGGGCCTCAAAACGGCTCTGGAAGTTCAAGACCTGAAAAACTACTTAAAATAGAAAATTGTGCTACAATTAAGGAAACTGAAAATGCTGAGAGAAATAATGGTGGGGGTCTAGGTGGACTTGGCAGGTGGCCACCAAGATCCACCTGGATCATTCCTCCCCCCTTAGGAAGCAACGGTCCCCATTGCGTTGAGTTCCTCCATGAGATGAGGAAACTTTTGCTGAACTTGGTCGTTGGTGAGCCACTTGCCCTAGTGAAGGAGTTGGCCTGCTTTGACAACTCGATATAGTTGGATATTCTATTGGCGAGTGTTCTCGATTTATGTTTCCATGATCCGATCAGTTGTAGCTTTTTCCATGCAATCTGGATTTAATTCTGTGGGTGTGAGTTGTTCTGCAATGTCGGATGTGTCTACAATGGTAAACAGTATGGCCGAAGGTGGTCCACATTGAACACTGGGTGCAGGCCAAGGAATGCGGGAATGTTGAGCTAAAATGCATTGTCTCCCATAGCCATAGTAATGGTGTAAGGACCATATCGGAGTGGTCTCAGTTTCCGATAAGCTCCAATAAGGCGTTCCTTTTGCAAATACAACTAGACTTTGTCGCCCACCTGAAACTTGTGTGGCACCCGATGTTGATCATGTCGTTGCTTGTTCTTGGAATTTGATTTCTCCAGAATTTCATGGACCTGCTGGCGAATATGTTGGATGTGCTCAATGAAGCTAGTTGCCTTTTCTATTTCGGACTGGACATGAGTTGCATCTATGTGAGTAGCTGCAAGTGGCATGGCCACATCAATGGGGCATAGTGGCCGGAATCCCAAGCCCACCTAAAAAGGGTTGTGGCCAGTCAAGCTGTGAAGAGCTCGGTTGTAGCTGTGTTGAACATAGGGGAGGCTCTCGTCCCATGTGCATGGATGCTTTGAGTTGTACATACGCAAAATGTGCACAATCATCCTATTGAAAACCTCTGTGTGGCCATCAGTTTGAGGATGGAAGGTTGTGGACTTAGTGAGTTTGGTGTCCAGTATTGACTAGAGACTAGACCAAAATGTACTGAGGAACCAATTATCCCAATCTGAGATGATAGACTGTGGGATCCCAAAGTGCACCCACACTTGTTCAAAGAAGAGTTTAGCAGTGGCTTCTGTTGTGATATTCTTCTTGCAGACCACCATAATGGCCATCTTCGAGAACATGTCGACGACCACAAAAACATAGTCATTTCCATGGTTAGTGGAAGGAAGGCCTGACATGTAATGCATGGAGATGGATTCCCAAGGTCGACTAGGGGTAGGTAGCAAGGCATAGAGGCCTTGCTTCTTGATGGTCGGTTTGGCAATGGCACAGGCAGTACATGATCTGATGTACTTCCCAACATCCTGTCGAAGATTCGGCCAATAGAAATACTTTTATATTACTGCCACCATTTTCTCGACCCTGAAATGCCCAGTAGCCTGACTGTAGTGTGCTTCCCAAATCATCTTGTCACGCTCTCGTGAAGGAACACAAAGGTGACCCAGGTGGCATAACAAGGCATCATGGAGGTGAAAATTTGGAACACGCTGACCCTCCAAGAGTGTTTGGTATGTGTGGCTGAATTCTGGGTTGCTTTTGTAGAGAAGTGGTCAATCAGAAGTCTCGTGCCCACAAGAGTTGAGCACAGTGGTTAATGCCATGATCGGTGGTCGACTGAGGAAATATACAACATTATTGATGCTTCCCTTCTTATACTTGATATTCAAGTGGAATTGTTGTAGGTATGTAGACCACTTCTGATGGTGATCATTCTGCAATTTCCCTTGGGTCTGCATGAATTGTAGGGGTCGGTGGTCTATGTGGATGACCATTTCCTTTCCCAAAATGTAATGCTTCCATTGACTGCAGGCCTGCACAATGGAATACATCTCTTTATCATAAGTGGAATACTTCTGGACTGTGTTTTAAAGTGTTTCACTGTGATATTCCACTGGATGCCTATGTTGAGTAAGGACTGCCCCAATAGCATAGTCAGAGGCGTCTATCATGACCTAAAATGGTTGTTGTAAATCTAGAAACGCGAGCACTGGTGTCATGCAAAGGCGATCTTTCAACTCTATGAATGCCTTCTATTGAGATTCAGACCAAAATAATTTTTCTTTCGCTCCTCCCTTGGTGACTTGACTCAAGGGCCAAGTGATATGAGAAAACCCCAACACGAACCTGTGGTAGAAGTTGCCAAGACCTAGAAAGTTGCAGAGATCTGTAAGAGTGGTTGGAGATGGCCAATCCCGAATGACTTGGATCTTGGTTGGATCCACATGCACCCTCTTTTCATCAATAATGTATCCCAGATACTGAACCTGGGTCATGCCAAAAGTGCATTTCGCCAAGTTGGCACATAGCTTGTGTTGCCGCAGTGTTTGGAGAACCTATTGGATGTGGTGGAGGCCCTCTTCTCAACTCTGGCTGAAGATGAGAATGTCATCCAAGTATACCACTACAAATGAAATGGTGAATGGCTGCAAGATGTCATCCATTAGCCTCATGAAGGTTGCAGGAGCATTCGTCAATTTGAAAGGCATAACCAACCATTAGAAAAGGCCCTCCTTGGCTTTGAAGGCAGTCTTCCACACATCAGAGGGTTCAATTGGTACCTGGTGATATCCTGACTTCAGATCAATCTTGCTGAAATATTTCACCCCCTTTAGTTGGTCCAGGAGGTCATCAATCCATGGGATCGGGTACCTATTATAGACAGTGATCTTGTTCAGTGCCCCATAGTCAATACAAAGTCTCCAAGTCCCATCCTTCTTCTGTACCAACACAATCGAGCTCCCACAAGGCAATGAACTTGGACGGATGTGACCTTTCTACAGGAGCTCCTAAATCCGCCTCTTGATTTCATCGTTCTCCAGAATGGAGCGCCAATAAATTGGTCCATTAGGTAGCGGCGCACCTGGGGTCAGATCGATGGAGTGCTTGACTGGACAGCAAAGACGAACCCCTGCGGGGGAGGTGAATATGTCCTCGTACTCCTCCACGACCTTGTTCATCTGTACTTGTCATGTAGAGGATCCCTATCTAAAGGCCGTGGCCACCGTCTTCTTTTTTCCTTGAGGGCGTATCATCAGGAAAACAAATTTCCCAATTTTGGAAATGAGCTTACTGCATTGTTTTCCAGTAATCAAAGACATGGCGGTAGGTGGTGCTACCTATGGTATCCTGTACAACTTATTTCCCAATGTAATAATAACAGCACAGGGCCTTGATTCATATACAGCATGTCACTTCCACAAGTATGGTTGTCCTAATAATACATCAAAAACTTCAAGGGGAGCAATGTCACACAATACCTCATCCGTGAAGGGCTTGATGTTGTATGGAAGGCAACATTGCTGGCTCACGCAAAGATCTCGTCCTTGGTGAAGCCACCCAATGGTGTATGGTTGTGGATGTGTTGTGGTTGGTAAGCCCAACCACTTCATGACCTCTTCCAAAATGAGGTTCTTTTGGCTCCCGCTATCGACAATGAACTGTAGCAGGGAGCCCTTTACCCACATCTGGGAGTGGAAGAGACGCTCCTCCTCCTCTGGATCTTCAGGTTCATTTTTCTGGATCTTGGCAGTAGCAATGGTGGCGTTCGGATCCGCATCAATGATTTGCTTCCCTTTGTCATTCCCTTTGTTGGGTTTTGACTCAGAATTGAAACATGCATCTGATTTTGAAACCTTTAGCTTAGCCACGAGTGACTGCTTGGCCCGACACTCACTTGTGTTGTGAGTGGAGCTCTTATGGAACTCACACCATTTTCCCGTGTACTTTTTCGGCTTCATGGTATTGTTCTTTGCTTGCAGCTTTGGTTGGTTGTCTTGGTCTGCTCCGCCTTGGCTTTTTCCTTTGCTCTATGGTTTAGGGGCACCTTTCCCTTGCTTTGGATTCACAGATCCAAAGTCTCGCTTATTTTGTTTAAACTTCTACTTGACCTTGACAGCATATCAATATGTTGTGTCAAGTGAGGACATGTTCAGGAATTCTATTTCTTCCTGGATGTACTTGTGTAGGCAGCCATGGTATTTGAGTATCAAATGCTGCTCCAAATCCTTGATACCTAACTTTGTGCGAAGGGTATGGAAAATATTGGTGAACTCTGGCACGTCTTGGTCTCTTCCCTGTCGCGGCGTGGTCCACTTTATGTATTCATCCTCATAGCTTCCGACAAGGTAGTAATACTCCTTGATGGCATCCCGAAATGAATTCCAGGTGGGTGCAGCTGAAAATAGTGAGCCATTACTTTCATCCTTCTGCTCACAGTAGGTTTCCCACTAGTCCTTGACGTGGGGGGCTGCTTTGAGGAGAGTGAAAACAGTCTTTTCCCGACTCGAAAATTCATGAACAGAAAAATAACCCTCTAACATATTTAACCATTTATCTATGGCATCTACATCTATCTGACCCTCGAATATGGGGATTTCAAAATTAAATTGTACCTTAAAAGGCGTGGCATTTCCAAAGTAGCTGCTGGAAGCCAATGCGTCACTTCTGGATAGTCGTTGAAGGATCTTGGAAAAGCTATCCATCATCATGTTCCGTTGTCGCTCGAGGGCTTCTTCGAGCAAGATTTTGATAGGATCTCCTGCCCCCTCGTCTTTCTTCTCATCCGCCATGGGCGGCTGTCGGGATTTGCGAGGCTGGTCTTGTAAAGGTTCGACCAGTTCAAGCCCTAACTCCTTATATCTTAACCTCGTTGGGGACATGAAAAGAAAAACAAAGAAAAAGCAGACCTCTTGGTCGGATAAATCGTTCTTTCCGACAAGACCAATCTCCCTAGTATCGAATGATATCTAGCAGCAAAGAGCACAAGCAAATCTATTGTTCTCTACACATGTTTTAATTCATAAATGAACACTAAGAGGTGTAACAGACCCTACCTCGGTCCAATGCTTGTTTGTGGCAGTTTTATCCCAACAGCTTCAAGCAGTTCCTTTTTAATAACCTGCATACACAAACAAACACACATCAAAGCATACCTGCATAGATATTATAATAAAACATGTTCAATTATGAATTGATCAAGAGCTCATAAAATAAACCATTAAGAGACAGTTCATTTGAGAAAAACAAACTGATTTATTAACTTTATGAATAAACAGATAACCTTACAACCTTTGGCCTTGATGTTTGCACAAGTTCTTCCAGGGTCCAGCAGGGGCTCCCTCTACTTTGACAATAGCCTCACCACTTCCCAAATGACATGAAAGGTATGTGATCTCTCCTCTCACAAGATCAAAAAATAGGAAGTCTAATTTCGCAGCAGATTTACCCTCAAGAATCTTCAGCTTTCAACCTCTCCTACAACCAGCCCCAATGCCTGAATTTATAGTGGCAAATGGAGGAAGTTGCAGGTCCACCATTGAAGGGATAAGTTCCTCCTTCAATCGGATAAGCACCTCATATCATGGAGTTAGCTCCCTTAGTTATGGAATGGATGAACCAAGGTGGAGAGGACTTACCAATGCAATATTCCTTCTAGAAGTGTCTAGAAGTGACCCAAGATGAGTTTTTAAGAATGAACTCATGCCTTTTTAACTTTTACAGGGGTTCACACCGATTATTCAACAGACAGAGCTGTCAGGTTCATAGGAAAAATGACCATTGGGTGCGGCACCGTAGGCGATGCTAGGAGAAAGTGCGAAACCAGGATTTGAGATATTTTTAAGGTCTTTCTCCCATTTTCAAGGCTTGACATGAAGAGATGAGGCTTAAGACTTGCAAAGGAGGTATGTATGAGTGTTGATGGACTCACACAAACTGTAGAAAGTCATGGTGA
>APFE030284672.1:216860-243852 GCA_000404065.3 Pinus taeda
CAATGAAGAATCCTTTGTTATAGTAACCAACAGTGTTTAAATTAGTAAAGCAAGAGCATTTAAGAATTCATGCTTATAACTAATTTAGAGGAAAACATCAAGAATAATAACATTTGGAAACAGAGTACAATTAAGAAAATTTTATTTCAATCTCTTATGCGAATTATTCATAAATGGATATGATGATATTATAGACTGATATAAATTTCAGAGAAAGGGTAGAAACACTTATTGAACTGCTGTCCAACACATGAATCCTGCAACAAGTCCTGTGCTTTAAATCCTCATCCAGCCAAGCCACGAAAAATTTCTCCAAGCGCTTTTATTCTGAAGTTTCAATGTTATAGCCAAGTAATGGAATCCCCAATGCTTCCAAGAGTGGAGTATTTATACCAATTCTAAACTAAAATATCTTGAAACAAATATCAAAATTGGTTCACAAATCTCTCCAACTATTTACATAAATAGAACCTAATTAAAGGACACTCAAACTAATACATCTATTTGGCACTATTTTGTATGGATAGGTGATGACAAAGAGAAGGATTCGAATTTGATCCAACTCTTAGTTGAGGATGAGGCATCCAAGTCACTAACTGTTTCCTTTCTTTGTGCAATCTGCTCCAACAATTTTGCAAACTTGGGGTCCAATGATATTTTTGTATTTCTCAATCCGTAATAGATATGTAAAAAGTGAAAGCATTTATTGTACATAAATATTTTGGTGAGATAAACCTCTTTCATTTTCCCAAAATTCCTCTCCAGTTATGCATAATAGTCTCTGTAAAAAATATGTGTAAAACAGAGTTTTACAGAGTCTGAAACATGGCCTGTAAAGATGCGCATGTATCTCTCATTATAAAATCATTGTGAAAATACTGAGATAGGTTTTTTTACATGGGTATCTTAGGAACAAAAACCTCCTTCATTTTTGTATGAAGTAGTTTTTATTGGCCAAAATACTCTCTGCAAAATGATGACTTAAACTGAAATTTTCTGCAAAAAGCGCTTCCCAACATTGTTTAATATTTCCCAAACCATAATGGCTGTTAGAAAAGTAAGAGAGGTTTTTGTAGATGGCCCTCTTAAGAACATAAACCTCCTTAATTTTTGTAAAATTCATCTTGGAGTGATCACAATATTTTCTGCAAAACTATGACTAAAATATGCAATTTCTACAAAAATGTTCCTTCTTGTTATGTTTTTTCATCTTTTTACTTTCTTGCTCTTTTGACTGTTTTACTTTCACTTTAGACAAACCTCAAGATTGGTGAAATTATTATCATATCTTTTTACCATTTTACTACCTTCTGTATTTACTTTTACTGTTTACCTTTGACTGCTCTGTAACTTCGTTTTAACTTTCACTGACTTTTACCTGATACACTTTAACCACTGATACTCTTTAACCATTGATACTCTTTAGTTGTTATGCTTTCTAACCTCTGTTTGAATAGATTTGATAAAAATCTTGGAGTAAACAAATCTTATGACTAGTATTAAGACTTTTTATCCAAGGATGTGATCTTCTGATTACCTCTTCAGGGGACAACCGAGTAGATTTTTCAAGCAATTCCCAATGGACAAGGGAGTGAGGTTTTGACCAGGTTCAAAATGGAGCATCACATTGATAGCTTGGGGAGTAATGGGGAAAAGAACACTCTGGTCAGGGGATATTACAGCTCTTTGAGTCAAATCATAGTTAGAATGGCAGTAATGGATGATTTCTGGGAAATAAATGACTGAAGGAATGAGATACCTTGGGAGATTGGATTCCCACAACCCTATAAGATCGTGCCCCTTTGAGTATTCATCTCTACAGCGACAATAGTTCAATAGGGGACTTTCATCAAAATTCAGGTCTTTAATTTGGAAATCTTCATCTATCAAAGTTAAATATTCCAATTCACATTGGGGAGCATTCAGTGGAGTAATATTCAGAGCTGCCGACACCTCCATTTTGGTTCTTGTGGATTCAAAATGGAGGTTTCAGATGTGGGCCCGTCAGGCTTTAAAATAGTTTAAGGTTTAATCTAATCACCCCGGGCGATATCTAATAGGCGGAAAAGGTTATTAATTAGTCCTGATGACTAATTAATCTCGTATGCATAAAGAAATGGGTTGTGGCAGGGTTTGGTTAAGTGGATTGCCAGGTGGACAAACCACGGTGGCACGAAACTTTTCGGAAGTTTTATTCATATTTTTGTATTTAAACATACATATGGCATGTTTAAAGTTTTTGTATATATATTTTTTATTTATATGGTAACAAACAAATATTATTTAATTACCATAAGGGCGGGATTATAATATAATGAAAATTTTAACCAAAGGGCGTATAGTGGGTTATTATTTTAAATGTGCGGGGATATAAATACTTTGGTTAAACTTTATAATAGAGCGGTTTTTGGGATATTTATAAAAAGGGAGTTATATACTTAGGATAAGGTATTTTATTAGGGATTTAGTATAATAGAGTTAAATGTAAATATGGCAAAGGACAAGGAAACTCAAAATATTTTTGCACATCTAAGAAAGTGATGACTTCTGAAGTAAATTGCAATATTTTATCTTCAACACTTAAACTTAGAATAGCAAGTTATTTTGAGGGATTTTTATGGGATTTTGCATGAGTTTCCTAAGTAAAATAGGATTTTACTTAGGACAAAGTTAAAGATGGAAGATTATAATCATGGATTATCTTAAGTACTTAGGTCTTTTTGATCATTAAGCCGAGGGTCTGGTCCCTTCAGAGGTCAAGGAAATTCCTTGAGCCCCTTTGATCTCCAAATACCTCAGTACTTTGCGGGAAATTAGTGAAATTTTTGAGGGGAAAGTGATGAGGGAGGTTAATGAGTTTGACTTTGCTTGCGGTGATTTTCCAGCGCATTTCTTGCTTTAGTACTTGTGATGAAAGTAAAGGATCAAAAACATGTAGTAGCATCATTCATCAGATAACACTTTGCAGCACCATCTACCTACCCTATCTACTTGATACTACCATTTTCTCTTCTTTATTAGGGTGCATTTAGACTTGCAAACCCTCATCAACATTTTTTCCTTTTTACAAGGAAATCTATCTAATTCTACCCTTATTACATCCAAGGGCTCAGATTTAAAATTGTTGAGCACCTTTTATCTAAACTCTAACATCGTACTTATCTGGGCCAAGATTAAACTGGTTTGGTCCAGAGATAATTATTCTCTTAATCTAAAACATGAAATTGAAATATGAGTAAGCCAAGTTTCAAACAGTTTGACTTATTCATGGAATTGTGGCAAAGGTTGGACAAACTCACAAATTGTTTTATTACAAAATGAAGTAGTTAGTTGGCATTTTGGATTTGCCACACTTCCTTGGTCTGTTTTTTGCTTGGGGTTCATTTCTTTCACTTTCTTTTTTTGACCACTTTATTTTTCTTACCCTTTGATTTTTCTTTTAGGGTACACCCTCTTTACATTTTTTAACTTTTTTGATTTTTTGGTTTTTCAAGAATATGGAACACCTTTGCTCAAGAAAGAAGGTTTGAACATATTCCATAGTTCAATCAAGACAATCATGAAAGATGAAACCTATTGGTATAGGAGGCTATCAAGCGCATGGGTCAATGCATGTTTAAGTGCATCGCAAGATTTGTCAGCTATATCATCCCAAAAGAATGGATTGTTCTGCTTCAACAACCGGGTGAAACCTTTTGTAATCTCGGCGTAGTTAGGAATGAAACGACGTAAAAAGTTTGCTTTCCCTTGCAAACTCTGGAGTAGGCGAAGTGTCGAAGGAGGTGGTAACTTGATGATGGCTTTGACCTTCGAAGGATCGACACGAATGCCGTCTTTGGATACAGCAAATCCCAGTAAACGACCTGTTTCTATACAGAAAACACACTTGTGTGGATTCAGCCTAATCTGATAATGCCTACATCTCATGAAAATTGCTCGTAAATGAGTGAGATAGTCGGCTCTATGTAATGAATGGGCTGGTAAATCATCGATATAAGGCTGCACAATGTGTTTGATGTCATGGAACACATAAGACATAGCCCTTTGAAAAGTTTCTTCGGTGTTCTTCAATCCAAAAGGTAACTTGCAGTAAGCAAATGTCCCCCATGGATAGATGAATGTTGTTTTTGGTTGATCGGCAGGTAGAATGTTAATTTGATTGTAACCGGAAAAACCATCCAAAAAGGATAAAATTTCACTACCGGAACAATCATCGATAATTTGATCGATATAGGGTGTGGGATAGTTTTCCTTGGGACAAGCACGATTAATATCCCTATAGTCGATACATATTCTTATTGTCCCTTGTTTTTTAGTAACTGGAACAATATTCGATACCCAATCCGTCAAAGGAATTGGATAAATGAAACCTACTTTAAGTAATTTCTCAACTTCTGCCTTGATGGCAGTAGCTTTTCGTGGGTGTATCTGACGCAACCGTTGCCGGACATGTTTAGCATCTGGGTAGGTTTTGATCTCATGAACAACAATTGAAGGATCAATTCCTGGCTTTTCTTCATAGGACTAGGCAAACAAATCACAGAATTCTTGAAATAGGGCTTTATATGTTTTGACTTCAGTGTCCGTACAAGAAGCACCTATGTGAATTTTTTCAACAATCCCAGGTTTGACTGAAATATCGATAGGAACCATTCGAGAAATATTGGCTAAATTTTGTTCAGAATTAGGATGTTTCAATGGATTTTGCGGTTCTTTGACATATTCAGCGGTAAAAATAGATGAAAATTCATTTTCAAAATGATCAATATTAGATAAAAACGAAGACCGATGATGAAGATCTTCCCATGGTAATGCATCAACAGACAACAGTTCCCGAATTTGTTCATCGGTGTGAACGGTTTCCGAAAAGATTGTTGAATCTGAGGTTGAGATTGAAAGTGATTTTCCATGGATCTCATTCACTAGATCAAGGTTGGTTGAACTTGAGTCGGAAAACGAATGTACAGCCTGATAAGCAACTTCAAAGGGACTCAAAGGCATGGCATCACCAAGACAAAGTCCACCTCATAATCGAATGGAACGATCCACGGATCGTCGAGAACAATGGATTCTGACGAAATCATATGAATATTCGTGAAAGGAGATGGTACGTTGGGAGGAGGAAATGAAAATTTTCCAAGTAAACCCTAATCTTTAACTAATCCTACCCCAACATCCTGATAAGGGATAGTGGTTTTACCAACATGTTGAATACTCTCAGCAGAGGATGGGTCAAACGAAAAGTAAGTTAACTGATCTATTATAATGATCTTTCCATTATGTGGAAATTTAATAAGCTGAAAGACCGATAAAACAATAGCAGTCATGGCGTAAGACCAGCTACAACCCAAAAGAAGGTTGTAATCTAGAGGGGCATCAACCACCTCCACATCTAGATTAACAGTTTTTCCTTCAACCCCTATAGGTAAGTCCTACAGAATTCCATAAGGATGAAACCCTCGGCCATCAAAGGCCTTCAGAATCATCGGGGATTGATTAAGTGTAGGGGAACCAAGGGTTTTCCAACACTGTATCGACATAATACACGTGGAAGCTCCCTCATCAATCACAGTCCAAAAACAAGGTATGTTTTTTACTAACACTGGAATCTGGAAAGCCTTTTGATGAGGTAAACGCGGTGTACTATTTTCTAAATCGAAGACTATGAGGTTTGAGTCCTGAAGATCAACAGCTCCTATAGCGACAATAGCATTTTAAGCTGTGCTGGACAAGATTGTAGTGCTTCCAAAGCCGACATAGCTGAAGGGGAAATAGCTAAATCTTCAACAATGTTATAGTTCTGAGCAGCTCTCACATGTGTACTGAAAGATGACTTTCAAAGTATACCCTTAGCGAGTCGTTTGATTACTAAGTCGACATTTGGTTTTTCCATCTGTAGTGGATCGGAACCAGACGGACCAGAGGTTGATGGATTGGAATTAGAAGATTCCGCTTCCTTACCACCGAGAGGACTCTTAGTTCCATAATCTTGCGATCATGTCGCAATCCTTACATGTGACATCATCATTATGGGCTCTTCCAAGGCACTAGAGGACGAACCTATCATCTTATTGTCTTGACTTGGAAAAGGATCCTTCAAAACAGCAGGTGTTTGTGAACCTTTGATGATTTTGCAACCTCGGCACGATGTGGACAATCTCTTGTAAAATCCTCCTCATCGCAAATGAGACAAGGATAACGAGGTTTACGTTTCTCGTCAATAGATTCAAGTTTATCGGATTTCTCCTTCGAGTTTTTCTTATTCTTATTCTTTCCTTTCTTGTTACTGTTAGATTTTGAACATCGGCAGAAATTTCAGGTGAAGACTCTCCCTTCGGGGAATTAGGTAAAGTTATAATAGGAGAAGAATTTTTAGAGGATTTCTTCTAACTTTTGGTATTAACAGTACCAATCATACCATCATCGGCATGAGACCCTGAGGGAGGTGCAGCTATTTGATTTTGTTTCGGAAGGTCGGGGATTTTCTCATGTAACATACCTGACTGCATATAAACTAAGTCGAGGTACTGAGCTTGAGAAATTACTTGCTCTTCGGTAACTACTCCTGCCTTGGCTACATCTTTAGTTATTTTAGGTAATAACAATTTTACAAACCATTCTGCCAGAATTTGGTCTGGGATAAAAAATTTCACTAAACAACGTCGATGTTGCCATTCATGAATATCGTCTGAAATGTATGTGGACATCGACTGTTTTAATGAAGTTAATAATTCTGTTCCATTGTCATATCGGATTGGCAGCTGAAAATGAGTAAGGAAGGAAGTGGCTAACTGACTAAAATTGTAAAAAGAGCCTCGTGGAAACTCAATGTACCGCTTGGTTGCAAGGCCAATCAAAGTGCATTGGAAAAGACGAAGATGAATTGAATCATCTATAATGGAATTTGATGAACACTAGAGATGGTAAGTCATCACATGATTAGACGGATCTTCTCCTGACTTCCCCTCAAACTTTGGTATATCACTGGGAAACTTATTCGACATTTGCGGCCAAAATGGAAGATAATTAATGGGATCGTTCATAAGGCGTGACAAGTCAGGCAAATCCAAAGTTGCTATAAACGGTAACTGACAGTTCGGATCCCGAAAACTTGGAGTCACAAGACCAGCCCCAAGAGGAGTATATCCAAGATAACTTGGTATCGGATTTGCAATTGGGATATTATATCCTCCTAGAAAACTAGGATTAACCAGACCATACTGGGGTTGTTGAGGTTGTTGATACATATACCCAGGGTACGGTTGATACTGATAAGCTGGGTTCTGCACAGCAGAGCTGAATTGGTACTTCCCCTGGTACGGTTGATAAGTAAATTGGGGTTGACTTGTGACAACCATACTAGGCCCAAGTTGTCCTATAGGCATGGAAACTGAAGTCTGGATTTTAGATCTAGACTGGGGTAAAGAGGCCTGAGGAGTTAATACAGGAACCGTAGAAACTGGAGCCGTTGATACTCCAGAAATGGTTGGAGTGGATTGAACTTAGGCCACAGCAGTTGCAGCAAACGTTTGGGACGGAGTTCGAGGTGAACTAGGCCCAAACTGATGAGCTACCCCAGGTGTAGAAGTTTGAGTAGTAGATTGGATAGGTTGCTGGGGTGAACCAGAAACAAAAAATTGCCCAGATTGAGATGACAACTGCACATTTGGTTACGAAGTCTATTGATCCCACACCATGTTCATTCCGAGGTATGGACCCATAACAGGTTGAGCATATTGAGGACCAAAACCAGGTTGAGTGTAATATTGATAAATATATGGTACATTTTCCGGTCCTTGAACAAATGGTTGACCTGAAGGTGGTTGAAAACCTTGAGGTTGATATTGACCTTGAAGTTGGTATTGACCATGAGGTTGATACTGACCTTGCAGTTGGTACTGACCTTGAGGCTGGTATTAACCTTGAGGCACATATTGATACTGGGGTTGACTTTGAGGTACATATTGATACTAGGGTTGACCTTGAGGAAAATATTGTCCCGTAGGGATATACTGTCCTTGAGGTTGCCCCCAAGGTGGTAATGGACTACCTTGAGGTTGCCCCCTAGGCGGTATTTGAGTACCTTGCAGCTGCCCCCCATATGGTATTGAATTACCTTGAGGTTACGAATTAGGAGTAGTACCAGACATCATAAGAATCTCTTCGAAACTTAACGGTTTAGTTCCGTTATGACCAGGAGATACTACATATTTGATGCGTTGAGGAGATGCTCCTGAAAACGTACCAGATAAAGACTGATACCCAGGAGGAACAGAAGGACCGCCATGTAAAAATGTTTCTGGTGTCTGAGAAAACAAGGATGACTGTCTCGACATATTTAGAGGATAATAACCTCTGGGTGTTGGATGGAAAGGAAATCGAGGTGGTGAAGACGTGAGACCTAGATTTTCTAAGAAATTGGTCAACGAAATATACCAAGCGTCACCTCTAATGGGACTGTAGAAAATGGATTCACGCTCCCTAAGTTCGATAGTTGGTTGACTTTCAGGGATACTTATACCTTCGTTCGAACTCGAACTTATAATTTCTTCTATGGAAATGAGTCCAGAAGGAAGATTCCCGATAATGATATTTTCTACTCTGGGTGAACTAGGACCACTAGAAACACGAGAAGCAAATCCTAAAGATGGAGTAGCAGCAGGTTCAGTCTCAGGTTCAGAGATTTCAGGTCCTTCTGCTAATGAGCTAGTAGGAGTGATACTACCAGTAACCTCGGAAAATGAAATTGGTTCAGAAATATGTTCTGTTGCTTGAACTAGATGATCAGGATGTATAATTAACGGAGACTCTCCGGCCTCCAGTGACCCAACCCTACTTTCACTAGGTGTGACAAGAGCTCGCAGCCCTTCAAGTTGACTTGGTGTAAATTCAATAGGCTGCCCCCGCAGTCAACGGGATTGTCTCGGTAATTCAACCACGATTAACTATTTAATTACTTCACACGAAAACAAAGAAAATCTCAAGAAAATCACCTAAAGTCTCTAAAGAACCAAACAATTTGAAGCACATGCCTAATAAATCTAGGAGATCAAACCACACACAAACAATATCTTTCTGGTTCGAAAACACTAGTTGGTGATGAAATCCAACGTCGTAGAATTCAATACAGAAATGGCGGTTGGAATAGTTGCCCCGAGACCCTGCTTAATGAAACAGACTGGCACAAGTTTCTAAACTATAACCGTCTTGAGTGAAGATAATCCCCCAGAGAATCCAAGTGAGTCCAGTCGACGTCTGCTCCAGGTATAGTTGGATCTTCCCTCCACCGTCACCTAGGAAAGAATACTAAAGATTATGGTCACTAGGTTACCAACAGAAATAAATATACCTGGGGGAATAGTCTACGATTCGATACGCACGCAAGGGCAGAGTAACAAGCTCAATCCTCTTGAAGGATCCTTGACATAATCCAAGGTTTACCAACAAGTGACCCCAGGCTGCTCGACAATGGTCAATCCGAGGTTTACCGTTTAATCTTCTATCATTCCCAATGAGCAAGGATTGATTCCCAAACTGGTTCGGATATTATCTCATGCTTCTCCTTTAAGAGGAGATTTCCCAAAGCATAGATGTAACAATTGGAATTTCTCCCTACCGCAAGATCGACTACTTGTTTGTTTAACCTATCTTGGAGAGTTAATTACTCCCTACTCCAAGATACTAGCCTAAGCTATGTTGGTGAAAAGAGCCCTAGAAAATAAAAATATTGCTAGATGGATTTTAATTAAGCATTAATTTTATTGTTTGTTTCTTAAGTCAATGGGTGCGGAAATGAAACTTTATGGTATGAAGACTCGACTCCAAAACACTAAAAAATGCACCTAATATGATAAAAATTCCTTTTCCTTTTCAATGAATTTCTAGCTAAGGAAGAGTTTAAAATGCAATGCTTTGAAAATCAAATCTTTCTCTTAACATACAACTAAAAGGAAACTTTTTTGTCTTTTTCAAAGAACTTTAAAACAAGACTACTAATCACGCTCACGGAAAATCCCTTTGTTTTTCAACAATCAACAACTACAACAATAAACAATTCTTTTAAGAGAGCTTTTAACATTTCTAGAAAAACTATTGAAAACAAATTTTTCAACAAGCTTCTATAATTTCTATGAAAAACTCAAAACTATGATCCAATCTTGAGATCTAAATGAAAAATTGATTGAAAAGAAACTTGAAATGTTTTTGAGGATGCTCAACTTAGTCTTTCAGCTAACTAAGGATCAATTTGTTCAGCTCAACAAACTAATCAAAAACATCCAATTATGTTTTAATAAAAAATGAAATTTGAAACTTTTAATCAAGTTTAATCAAAGTTTTGCAAAAGAGACAAGTGGGATCTAGCTCTCTTCAAGAATAGATTTCATGAGCTAGTCAAACTCAGCAAGAAGACCAGAGAGACCAGGGTGACCTAAGGCTCTAAGGCTTCGGATCTCTGAGCTACTACGAAGACCGAGCAAAAAATCAATCCAACAGGCAAAACTTCTTAGAAAATCACTTCAAATGAGAATGCCAATGAAAACTAACTCACAAGGAACTTTTGTCAAGACAAGTGCAGGTCTGGGCATATACTAACAGCTATGGACAAAAACTAAACCTAACTGGGTGGATGGATCTTAGGTTTTTCAAACTTTTGACAGGGTCCGCAGGCCCCCAGTAGAACCAGGTGTGGTGCCGCTCTGTGTTACACTGTAACAGTGCAGACAGGTCTGCACTGTAACTAACTCAGAAGGTGCGGTCCTCTTCTAAAATTTCAAAAAATAGAAATCCAACCAGGATATAACAAATACCCAAACTCACACACATCAAGGAAAAATCAGAAACCAAAACTCAAATTTCTCAAGTCAAAGCAAATACAAATCAAAAACCAAACCAAGCCAGTCCCCAGTGGAGTCGCCAATTTGTTGGTCGGATAAATCATTCTTGTAGACAAGACCGATCTCCCTAGTATCGAATGATATCCAGCAACAAAGAGCACAAGAAAATATACTTTCTCTAAACATGTTTCAATTCATAAATGAACACTAAGAGGTGTAACAGACCCTACCTGGGTCCAATGCTTGTTTGTGGCAGTTTTATCCCAACAACTTCAAGCAGTTCCTTTTTAATAACCTGCATACACAAACAAACACACATCAAAGAATACCTACATAGATATTATAATAAAACATGTTCATTATGAAGATCAAGGAGCTCATAAAATAAACCATTAGAGATAGTTCATTGAGAAAAACAAACTTTATTGTATTAACTTTATGAATAAAAGAACCTTACAACCTTTGCCTTGATGTTGCACAAGTTCTTTCCAGGTTCCAGCAAGGGTCTCCTCTACTTTGACAAGCCTCACTCACTTCCCAAATGACATGAAAGGTATGTGATCTCTCCTCTCACAAGCTCAAAAAGGAAGTATAATTTCCAGTAGCATTTACCCTCAAGAATCTTTAGCTTTCAACCTCTCCTACAAGGGATAAGTTCCTCCTTCAATGGGATAAGCACCTCATATCATGGAGTTAGCTCCCTTAGTTATGGAATGGATGAACCAAGGTGGAGCGGACTTGCCAACACAATATTCCTTCTAGAAGTGTCTAGAAGTGACCCAAGATGAGTTTTTAAGAATGAACTCACGCCTTTTTAACTTTTACAGGAGTTCGCACCCATTACTCAATAGACAGAGCGGTCAGGTTCGCAGGAACAATGACCATTGGGTGCGGCACTGCAGGCAATGCTAGGAGAAAGTGCGAAACCAGGATCTGAGATATTTTTAAGGTATTTCTCCCATTTTCAAGGCTTGATATGAAGAGCTGAGGCTTAAGACTTGCAAAGGAGGTATGTATGAGTGTTGATGGACTCACACAAACTGTAGAAAGTCATGGTGACAATTTTTTGTGTAACAAGACCACTCTGATACCACTAATCCAGACTTAAATAGGAATGCAACAAATTACAGAGATAACCATAAACACAGATATGCAGTGGAAATAATACTTCATTTCATTAATGTAAATATTGAAATATGCTTACAAACAGTAATGGAAATAAACCAGCTAGGGCGATGGTAGCTTATCTCTGAGAAGAGATGTGGTGGCTACATGCCTCTGAACTGTGTTACAATGAGGCTTGAAGTCCTATTTATTGTTGAGAAATAACGGAAAACCCTTAACATTCCAAAACCTAACCCTAGAAGATGAAACACCAAACTGTGGGCCCTGTTTGGGTAAATTGGTACATCAACTTCCTGAGGTCGTAACTTTGGCATACGATCTCTGTTTGACGCGTACAATAGCTCATTAGAAATATATATCCAAGCACTACCACTTTGGGAAGGGAAACCTCAATCCATAGACCATATTACCCCCATATTTCCCAAAAAACGTCGTTTAGGTCCTCAAAACAGCTCCGGAAGTTCAGGACCCGAAAAATTGCTAAAATAGTAAGTTGTGCTACAATTAAAGAAACTGAAAATGTTGAGAGAAATAATGGTGGGCATCCAGGTGGACTTGGTAGGTGGCCACCAAGATCCACCTGGATCACTCATACATTGGCCTACATTCCTAATTCATTCATTAAGGACATCCTAACTCAGGGTGGTACTCATGGAAAAAGGGGAAAGTGGATTGCCACTATTTTAGAGTGATATAAAAATCAAACCTACGAAGTTAATCAAGGGCCAAGGTTTAGCCAAACTCATGGCTGATTCAAACTGTCAAGCCTTAGATATAAACTTTATTATAGCTATTAATAATGAAGAGGAGATGGTGACTCCACTGATCAGCCAAGATTTTCTTGATTCACATTGGTATGTTGATATTATTTATGTTTTACTGAATTTACAAGCTCCTCCTGAATTATCTACAACCAAGAGTAGGTTTTCAAAGATGAAATCCTTCAAAAATTGTATATTAGATAATGCTCTATTTTGGAAAGATCATGACGGCGTTCTTCTTAATTCTTTATAAAAGATGAATCTAATAAAGTTATGGAAGAGCTTCATGCAGGTGACTGTGGAGGACACATTTACTAGAAGACTACGATAGATAAAATCCTTAGAGATGGTTTTTAATGGCCTGCCTTGTTTGCTAATGCCAAAATGTATGTGACCTCCTGTCACAAATGCCAAATATTTGAAGGAAAGGAAAATCTCTTACCTTTACCCCTCAAACCTATCTCCGCAGAAATACCTTTTCAACAATGGGGTTTAGAATTCATTGGTGAAATTCACCCACCCTACTCTGCCTGGCACAAATGGATCCTCACTGCCACAGACTAATTTACAAAATGGATAGAGGCCATACCTTCAAGGCAAGCCACAAATATTGTAATCATAACCTTCCTTGAAGCCAATATTCTATCAAGATTTGGATGCCCAACTAAGCTCATTACTGATAATGCAGTAGCCTTTAAGTCCAAGAAAATGATAGATTTCTGCAATAAATACGATATCACCCTTGGCCATTCCACAGCCTATTACCCTAAAGGTAATGCACTAGCAAAATCCTTGAACAAAAGCCTAGTAAATATTATCAAGAAATTACTAGAAGACAACAAGAAAACATAGAATAAAAAGTTAGTCAATGCCTTATGGGCATATAGATTAACTATAAAGAAATCAATTGGTACTTCTCCCTATCAACTAGCATATGGGATGGAAGTTGTTTTTCCATCCTCCTTGGGAGTACTAGTAATGAAAATACTTCAAGAGTTGCAGGTTGAACCAAATAGTATTCAAAGAAGAATCAATAAAACTATTCATCTGCAACTAACCCAAGAGGAGGTCTATGTCAGATCTCAAATTGTGCAGGAAAAAATAAAAAAGATCTTTGACAAAAGAACCAAGGCAAAAGATTTCTACATTGGTGACAAAGTGCTCAGGTGGGACTCAAGAAGAGAAGATAAAGGTAAACATGGGAAATTTTATTTCCTATGGAAAGGCCCTTATGTTACTTATGCTTACAGAGGTAATAACGCTTTCTTCCTAAGAGAACTTGATGCTACAGATGCAGAAGGTGGGCTAGTGAATGGTTGAATGCTAAGAAATTATTTTCCACCAGGTTAACCTACATGTTACTAATTATCATTTTCCATTGTACATACCTTATTAGCAAAGTATAGTTTGGATTGGATGATTATCTTATAAATTTTAGAGCGAAATCTAAGTTATTAAGGTATAACATCATAGAGTCAAAAATAAAACCATTTGCCAGTTAATTCATATTCAATCATTTCAAGGCCACTGATCTTCAAAGTTCTTAACATCTTCCAAAAGATTCCATCCCCAAGTGGAGCCACTATTAGATTTTTATACCAACAAGTGTCATAATTTTGAATTGACTTTTTCTCAAGCTTGGAATATGTACATACTTTTCTTTCAGCAAATAGTTTTCCATATTTAAAAAATAATAGGGTGTGTCCTAAAAGAATATTCAAAGGAAAAAAAGAAACAAAAGGTCAAAAATAAATAAAAATTGAAAAATATATATATGAACCCCAAAATAAAACAGACCATGAAAGTGTGCAGGTCCAAATGCCACTACTATTTACTTTTTCATGCAAAATAATGATTATGTGCAGCTTGTTAAAATGCCATAATCCATGATAGTCAAATAATGTAATCTTGACTATTTCATGTTTTAAATTTAGTGTTATAGATAGAGAGTAAAGTCTAGCCAAATTGTTTAATCTTGGTAGATTAGTAGATAGGTAGAGAAATAAAAATGAGCTCAACAGTTTAATTTGAGCCATTGGAAGAAATAAGGTTAGATTTAGATAGTTTTATTCAAATAAAAAATAAGGTAATATTAGCTCAAGTGCACCCATGCAAAAGAAGAAAAAATGTTAGGTTAAGGAAGCGTAAGTAGAAGAAAACTTGCAGAATGGACCATGTGGTCAAAATACTAAGCACATTTTACATTCTCAAATCATAATGTGCAGGTACATTCATCAAAGTACAAAGCTAAGCAAAGATGAGTTTAACTAATTCCCCCTCCTTTCACAAGCTTCTCCCTCTCATGTTTATTAATTTCCCCGTCATCCCTTCAAATACCCCTTTTTCCCCTACATTTTTACCCTTACTTCATTATCCCATATTTTCCCCTAGAAATTCCCTTTAAAATCCCTCCCCCCTTGCTAAAATCATCATTATGTTCCATAAATCCTTTTTTCCTAGGGTAAAAACCCTTTTCCCCCTTTGTGAAAAGTTATTTTCCCCTTTTCTAATCTAAAACCCCATAAATCAACTTATCCTAATTTGAAAACCCGCCCGCCTTAACCATTCTCCCAATCCCCTCCACGCACCTTTTTAGCGCGACCACCATCCAATCAACACGCATCACATCTGACAGATATCGCTCAATTTCGCGTGCATTCCATTTCCGATCTTTAGTGGCTTGATAGCACCCAAAATAGGTGTATTTTCCTATACCCAATTTAGCAACGTGTCACCATCGCATCATTTCTCATCCCCTCCAAATTTTACCACCCTGCCCCCAAAAGTGGTGCGAAGAAGGGCAAAACCACCCTCTGAATACCAGTCATTGTTCATGACCATTTTTCCCACTTTTCTCAGTTCTCACCCAATAAAGCCCCGCAAACACCATTTTTACTATTTTTCGACCATCTACACATTGAAAGCCTGAGCTTTCTTGCGCACCTAAAATCTATAACCGCCAATCAACTACCAGTCGCCATCTTGCCTCCAGCACCTCATTTAGAGCCAACACCTATCGTCTGTGACCTAAAACCTCGACCAAATTCACAATTCCAACCTCTGGTTTTAGGTATTCTGCAAAATACACCACATATGCCCCTTTTTAATATAAAATTTCAAGTAATTCAAAGATTGAACAAATTAAATTAAGCTTTCTACCCCTGAATTAATTGATTTTCACTCAGACCCTTAAAAACCTTTTAAAAGCCAGACCATTGGTCAAACCTTGCGAAGTCAATTTTTTATTTTTACCTCTGTTTTCCAAACAATTTCTACCCACATTTCCCTAAATATTAAGCCAATTTCAAACCCCCACCTTGACCAATATCACCAATATTTGGCAGATAGGGATTTCCCAATTAAATATACATCCTTCGCCTCTAAAATAATGAAGCTCCACTTTTGGAGAAAAGATAGATTTTTAAATCATGTTGATGACATTCACCTTCGAGAGTCAAATATCCCCCTCTACTCATTCCCAGAAGTCCAGAGTCTCGCAGACATTGTCCACTATTGTCAGACTGGCGACATCCATAGCCAAAAGGTTGTAGTAGCCCTCAATCAACATCTGCTCTTCACTACCACTCTAGAATCCATCAATCAGGTGTTACAGGTCTAGCCCAGCCCAAATTTAGCTCCTTTGTCCATTGGAGGACTTCTACAACTGTACAATTCTATTGATGAGGACAAAGCTAAGTAAGTGTTCAATAATTTCATAGTTGCAAAGAATCATACACCAAATTTTACTCCTCCATACATGGCCCCCATATTTTCACAAACTTCCAGGCATATTATCACCATGGTATCTTCCATCCTTGGATACAGGATAGATGAACATGTAGATGAGGTCACTTTTTCATTCATGTACCTTTTTACCCCTGGTAAACCTCCTACCATCAAGTTTGATTATGCTCAGTTCATTGTAGACAAAATGCATGAACAACTCATCAGATTTCCCACTGAAAGAGTGTTTAAATTCTCTGCAGTATTGTATTATTTATTTTTGTACTACCAAACTGATAAATTCCCCGTGAAGATCATAAAATGTGATAGTAGAGGAAAAGAGAGGTCTGTTCTCTATTGGACACCTATTGTCCAAAAATATTCCATTGTCTCTGATTATAAGGACTTCATAGATTCCTTTGTCCACCCAGTGATGAATATGCTGACAAGGACTGTGCAACCTAGGATTAGTCCTTAGATCAAAAAGGTACTTCAAATGGCTACAAACAGTAAGATAGGAGACTGGTACTTGTACCAGAATCACATAGAGATCAAAGTATATGGCTGCCACCTGGCTCCATATAAATTGCCAAAGTATCTTCCCTTGAGAATTTTTGCCTTGGAATATTTCAGGCAAATCATCAATTATGTTGATGTCCACTTCGTGGCTACAAAGAAGATGACCCAATTTAGAGTCAAAAGTGAACTGGGCCCCTTTATTTCCAATCATAAAGCTGGACTAGAGGCAGACAGTATGTTACAGGAGTTGAAATTTAACAAGAGTTTTATGTGGCAGTATGACCCTCTTGGAGTAATAAGAAAAATGAGAACCAAGGTCAAACTAGCTCCTTATGCACATTATTCAATACCTGAAATTGAAAGATGTGCCAACCAAACTGAATGGTTGGAAAACACTTTGGTAGATAAAGATAGCATAATTATTGATGTTGAAAATGCTCTGTATGATATTGAGCAACAGATTGACCTAAGTGAGTTCCTGCAAGTCCCGGATCAAGGTCAAAGGATGGATTCTCCCTCTGCACTGCAAACACCTCTAAATAAGGAGAAAAACCCTAAATCTAGAGAAGAGACTTCTAGTTCCCAGATGGAAACCTAAGGAAAAGGAGAAAACTAAATCCTATTTTTGAACACGAGGAACAAAATGAAGTAGAAAGGGCAGAGATAGAACCAAAGTTAGAAACAATGTCAGAGATAGTGCCAGACATAGCAGGTCAGAAACGAAAACAGGCAATCAATGAACCCACAACTTCTAATACTTAGATGTTAGAGAGGAAAAAGTCAGCAAAAATTTCTTCCTTTTTCAAAACAGTTGACAAAGAAAGAACCATCAAAGATAGATACAAGGAGATCAAATTAAGAAATGAAAAATTGAAATTTGAGACATATGCTCAATATTTCAAGAATTCGGCTCCTAACTAGAGTAGACTAATGTCTGCAACTGATATTGAGGAAGGAAAGATTAAAATGTCATATATGCATCCAACAGTTCCATAACCCAAATCTTCAGTAGATTATAAGAAGGCCACATTTGAAGTTTTGGCAAAGGACATCCATCCCTTGGACCAAATAGAGTTTCACAAACAAGCTATAGAAATGATATACTCCACCTTAACTGGTAAGGCCATGGATGCATACAGGTTTGAAGAGTCCTTAAATAATATAATTGCACAAATGAAGCTAGAAAAGGCCTCCTCTCATGCCAAGGACAACAAGATTAAATCCTTAGAAGACCTGGTCATAGAAATGGGCCATGATCCTGCTGATGTTAAGGTAGCAGAACAATTGATCAAGAATAAAAATGAAGATATAGCAGCTTTGAAGAAGCAATTAAAGCTCCTTGCTCCATTACACCCACAGACCACTGATGTGTTAGAGAGCCAAACTGACCATGAGGAAATGTTGGACTTGGTGTTACAATTGAAAACCCGGCTAAAATAAATGGAGAGAGAAATGGATAAGTTGACTAAGCAGGCTATCCTCTAGGAAGTTGCAGCCATTGTCATCCCAACAGTCACCACAGCAGTACCATCTACATTGGCTGAAACATCAACTCCTATAGTTCCATCGACCACTGATTGCCTGCAACATCACCGTCTACTTTAGTAACAGAGTCGACCGCAACAAATTCTACAGGTGAAGAAGCCAATAAGTTGGCTAAGGCAATGGAAGAGATGTCCCTCAAATCTATTTAAATCAGGAAACTGGAAGAGAAAGTAAACAATCTAGAGACAAACTGTAAACTTGCTCAAATTATGAATAAAGTGGAACAGCACAAGGTAGCAAGGTTAACTGAGAGGATAAAGAAACTAGAGAAATAAATGACTCTAGTTGAGCCATTGGGACAGGCAAAAGAAAAACTTTGGACCAATATCATTGACTCTGCCAATGATATTTGGCCACCGATTCAAATAATTTTTTAGCAGATTAACTTGGTTAAAGAGGTCATAGAGGCCATTCAAAAATTCAAAACAAAGCTGGAAGGTATGGCAAAAGAGGCCACAAGAATCATTAATTTTTGAATTCTAAGAACAAATATGAACTAGAAGAATTGAATATTGATGATAAGACAGGGACAATCCTAGAAGTAAAAAAGAATCGTTACTAAAAGGAATTTGATGCACAACTTAGAAGACAAGTGTCGGACCATGCAACTTTCCATAGATAGATTTAATTTCAAGTTTGACACTTTGATATAGAAAGTTTTACCAAGTCCTTTGGTAATTAATGATAAATTGATGACATGGGAGGAGTACGACAATAATCTCAGGGAATTGGCCCAAGATCAAATCAACAAGGCAGCCATCCACAACACAACAGAATAGGGGATGCCCTCTGGTAAATTCCTTTACCAAGCTTTGAAGAACTTGTTTTACCTCCAACATGAGGTAAAACACCTACTTGTAAATCAGCCTACATTCGCTAAGTACACAAAGGTTGATGAGGTCTTCAGAAAGTTAAAAAACATTTAGTTACCAACTAAAGAGAGATGGGAGAATCTAACTAACTTACTTTAATTCAAAGTAACTCCAACAATTAACACAGTTTGGTAAAAACAGAATGGTGAAAGTAAATGGGCAATTGTCCCAGTCAAAGAGTATCAGAGTCAAAGAGTATCGGTGAAAGAAGATAAGTCAAAGATCATCAGATGACAACTAAAATATCAATCAACTAAATATCAAAAGAAATCAAATATAATAGTGCCAGAAAGAAATCAGTTAGAAAGGTGGCATTACCTTTTTAGAATTAGATATGTTTTCCCTAAAATAAATACCAAGTCAGTTTGGGATATTTTGTAAATAATTTTGTATAAATACTTCATAATTTTAAGTATGTAGGGGGGATTTTACTAGACATTTCTATAGACTTTTTTATCAGAAGACCTAGAGGGTTATTGTATCATTTGTTGAGCCAGCAAGCTAGATTGATAAATAAAGATCAGATATTTCAAAGGATTCATGTGTTGAGCGAACTTAAAAGAAGTATTCTCATGTGTTATCATTATTTTTCTCAAGTTATTTGTACTCTTTAATGTGATTCTAAATCTAAATGTTATAACTGGAATAATACTTCAGACTTTGTTTAGTTACGCTCTGTCTTAATAGTTATACATTTCAATATTTTCTACTGATATCTAAGTTAAGGAATTCCTAATTGTTCCTTGGTTTAGATTGATTTCTTGAAAGTCCAGGTTAAAGGATTCTTAATTGCCCTTTGATCCCAACTACCCCCTCATTTCTCATTCATTATCCAGTGTGAGAACCCTTAATTTCTATCTCACCCCTAGTGAAACCCTTTCACCCCTCCGTTCCAAAGATCTAAAAAACACTATGCTATCTTGCCCTTTGAACATTCCCTTCAGTGATTTAATCCAGTTTATCTTCCTTACTGTTTGACTCCATTACCCAATGGTCTAAAAGACATCAGTGTATCCATCTCTTTAAGTAATCCCACCATCCAATCTCAACTACAAATAAAAATCTCAAGAACAATCATAACTGGCCGCAAATCAAAACAAACAAAGTTAAATCATACAGAGAGAGCCCTCTCTGACGTTAGGCTAGAACCTATGCTCCAAAGTTGGTTAGTGGTTACCTCATAAATTTATTTCTTCTGACAACTTCTAGAGACAATTACTGAGTGATAACAGAATGCACCACCACTTGTACCATTATTTTCATCCACACAACTAGCCAAATCCACATTGTATATTCTTTCAATGTAAAATCCTTACCTTTTGGATACCATAGTTTGTAGTCTGTAGTCCCTTTCAAATATCTAAATATAATCTTTGTTGTTAATGGATGACTTTGTTTAGGTGTTAATTTATATCTTTCCACTAATATAACTACTAACATTATATCTGGTCTAGAAGTTGTTAGGTATAATAGGCGTCATATCATAGATCTGTAAATATTTTGATCCACATCAAACGATTCATCATCTGCACATAGCTTGCTTCCAGTTTCCATGGGGGTCGAGACATGTTTACAATCTTCCATTTGGAATTTTTCAACATATCTCTTAGGTATTTCTCTTGAGAAATGAGTATGCCTCCATACTTTTGTAGGATTTGTAGCCCTAGGTAAAAGGTAATTTCTCCAATCATTGATATCTCGAACTTGGACTTCATCTCTTTAGAAAACCATGTTACTAGATAATATTTATTGCTTCCAAACATAATATCATCCAAATACACAACCATAATTAGTAATTCATCTCCATTAGCTTTTATGTATCGATTACTATCAGCTCGTCTTCTCTTGAAACCGTGTTTTTGAAGGTACTTGTCCAGTCTAGAGTACCATCCTAGTGGTGCTTGTTTAATACCATACAATGTCTTCTTTAACTTGCAAACATAATTAGTCTTATTTAGCAATGAAAATCCTCCTGGTTGTTCTATGTAGACCTCTTTCTCAAGTTATCCATTTAGAAAAGAAGACTTCACATCCATTTGATATACTTTGAAACCATTATAACAAGAAAATGCCAAAAACATCTTGATTGCCTCACCTTCTACTTCTGAGTAACCCTTACACACTAGTCTAGTTTTGTTTCTAACAATTTGACCTTTTTCATTCATCATTTTTTGAATACCCATTTTGTGCCAATGGCATTCATTCCAACCAGTCTTGGTGTTAGTTCCTAGGTATTGTTCTTTTCAATTTAGTCTAACTCCTCATTCATAGCATCTATCCAGATTTTTCCTTTGCTTGCTTTGTCAAATTTATTTGGTTCAATCTATGATAGCATAGAAATATGGACTTGGTTTCATTCTTCTGCTAGTATCCTCCTTGTTTGTACTCCTTCACTTTTATCTCCAATAATTTTACTTTCAAGATGATTCTTTTGAGTATGTATTGAGGGTCCTTTTGAATGAGTCTCTATATATTCTAAGTCTCCATCTTGTACTTCATTTTCTATACTATCATGATGGTGATGATCTGGAGGACTAATAAAACTTGTGCTTTTTTTCTTATCAGATAGCTCTTCATCAAACTTTATATCTATGCATTCCACAATATTATGCAATATTTTATTATAGAACTTATATCCCTTACTTTTTTATGAATATCCCAAAAATATTCCTTCATCTAGTCAAGAATCAAACTTCTACAGATTTTAATCATTATTTTTGATATAGCATTTACTCCCAAATACTTTAAAATGTTTGATTGATGTTGGGTTCTCGTGACACATCTCATAAGGTGTCTTATCACAGTTTGACCTGAGATGCACCTTATTGAGAAAATGTACCATTTTATGTACCGCTTATGTTAAATAGGTTTGAGGAATGTTTCTTTCTCGCATCATGGCTATGGCCATTTTCTAAATAGATATGTTATGTCTTTCTTCAACTCCATTCTAATGGTGTGTGTCTGCAATAGTATATTTTCGTTTTATGCCAAGTTCTTCACAGAAGTTTGAAAACTAATATGAAGTAAATTCACCTCCTATATCCGATCTTATGCATATTGTTTTTCATCCTATTTGATTTTCTACCAGTGCCTTGAATATTTTAAATTTATCAAATGCTTCTAACTTATTTTTGAGAAATGCCATCCATGTCAATATGGAATAGTCATCAATTATTAGCATAGAATAATTTTCTCTTCTTGATGATTCATTTCTGGAAGGCCCACACAAATCCATATGAACTAGTTGCAAAGGCTTACTCCTTGACAAATTATCTTTGACATTCAATGATGTTCTAGTTTATTTTTCCATTTGACATGATTTGTCGGTAGTGTTTTGAGCCTTCTTTATTGCAGGAAGATCTCTGACTACTTTCTTCTTACTAAGCCTGATAATGTGATCAAAATTGAGATTCCCAAATCTCCTATAACATAGCCAAGATTCATCTTATTTTCTGATTTAGCATTCTTCATTTTATTCATTCAAGATATACACATTATTCTCTATTTGAACTCCTTTAGCCAGAATCCTCCATGTAGTAGCTGAACTAATTTCACAGTCTTGAGCTCTAAAGAGGACATCATAACATTTTTCACACATTTGGCTTACACTCAGTAAATTATTTTTTATAGCATCAAAAAAAATACATCCTAAGCCTTTCATCTTTCATTATTAAGACTAAATGTGCCCTTTCCTCTAATTATTCCTGCCTCATCATTTCCAAATGTGAAATTTCCATTTTTATTTTCATCTAGGGATACAAAGTTGGTTTTATCTCTTGTCATATGTCTAGAGCATCCATTGTCCATGTATTGTTACTATTTTTATCTTGAGCATATAAAACTAGGTCACACTTATTAGCTTTCTTTTCGTCCTTCTTCTTTCTCCATTTGCATACATCCATCTATTCTATAATAGTTCTGAGATGATAGCATATCATCTTTAAGCTAACATCCATATGAATTTTGCCCAAATTTGTGACAATAGGAACATTCGGCAATATCAAGGAGAGGAGAAAATGCATTTTTATCAAGATTCATGTTTGTTTTAATGTGTGTGAATCCATTATTAGCCTTTCTTCTCTTACAATTTCCCAAATCAATTATTCTAACATAAGCTCTACAATTTATGGCTTTATGTCCAAAATTTTTACAGCAGTAACAATATCCATAGAAAAAATATTTGTACCTATTAGTGGATGTTGTTTGAGAATATAACCATCTTGACATTTGATAATCCTATCTCCTGAAGAAATATGATCTTCGATAGTTTTTTGTTTGATTGTCCCTTCCTTTTGTCTTTTGTACTTTTCAGCAACATTTCTTTGCAGCGATGTTGGTTCCCTATAATACTAGTGATTACCCCATTACTATTGTAGTTGTACCCCTTATTAATATTGTTGTGCCCCTATTATCCCCATATTGTTATTACTGTGCCCCATAGAATCCCTCTATTGTTATTTTTGTGGCTTTATATTAATATTGTTAGGTCGGCTGGGTTATATTGTGACTCCTTGGACTCCTATATAGAAAGGAGGTTTTTTCATTTGAATCTTCGAATAATTGTTCATTTATGTAATGTAAAAGAGGTTGCCCCTCGAAGAGGCTGAATTCTAAGGCTTTAATCTATCTTTTCTATCTTTTCTTGAGCTGGTTTCATAACATTTGGTATCGGAGCTTTGGATTCTAGGGTTTCGCTGCTCCAAACAGGTCATCGTGGAATTTTTGCTATAACTTTGTTTCTGCAACATTTCAGAAGCTAAAACAAAAACCCATTTGAGAACAAATCGTGTTGAATCTCGGGTCTAACTTTCAGAGTTGTTCGTGCTATATTTGCGGAGATATGATCTGAGGACGTTGGTCTTCTTGCAAACTCCTGAATTTCATTCCAAACAGGCCATCATGGAATTTTTGCTATAACTTTTTGTCTGTGATGTTTCAGAAGCTTAAAAAAAACCCATTTGAGAAGATATCACGTTGAATCTTTAGTCCAAATTTCAGAGCTTTTTGCACCATATTTGCAGAGATATGATCTGAGGAAGTTGGTATTCTTGTAGACTCCTAAATTTCACTCCAAATAGGTGACCTGAGGAAAATAGTCATAACTTTCTCTCTGAGCATCTGATTGAAATTTCATAAGAAGGTACAAAAGGAGGACAAACTAGAGTTTCTTTTATATATTTTTTAGAGCCAAAGGTCGAAACAATGACTCGTGGCACGTCGTACAAGTTCGGTCTACTGAACTAGTCTATAATCAGGTCACTATGGGAGATTTTGCATAACTCTTCCTTGGAGAATCCAATTTGGATCAGATTGGTGGCATTGGAAAGAGGACACAGAGGGTTACTGCCAGTCACAATTTCAGAATTGGATGATCTGAAAGTACAGAGATACATCAGAGGCCATTATGAATTTTTGGTCATGCCTTTTGGCCTTACCGATGCACCTTCAACATTTCAAGGGTTGATGAATTCAATTTTCAAACCATTCCTTAGAAAATTTGTGTTAGTATTTTTTGATGATATACTAATCTACAACAAGTCTTGGAAGGATCATGTTGAACATGTTGACAGGGTGCTACAAGTATTGAAGGAGAGACAATTATATGCAAAAATATCCAAATGTTTCTTTGGAGTAAAAGAGTTGGAATATCTAGGTCATATTATATCTCATGAAGGAGTTAAGGTAGACCCTAGCAAAATTAAAGCCATTAAGGAATGGAAAATTCCCACATCCATAAAGCATCTGCGAGGATTTCTTGGGTTGACAGGGTATTATCGCAAGTTTGTTAAGAATTATGGGAGAATAGCAGCACCTCTAACAACATTATTGAAGAAAGATGCATTTTCATGGACTCCAGAAGCAACAAAGGCATTCGAACATCTTAAAGAGGCAATGTGCCAAGCACCGGTCTTAGCTACACCGAACTTCAAAAAAACCTTTATTGTGGAATGTGATGCTTTATGAAATGGAATTGGTGTTGTTTTAATGCAAGATGAAAGACCCATTGCTTTTGAAAGTCGTCCAATCAAAGGAAAGATTTTACACAAAGCTATTTATGAGAAGGAAATGTTGGCAATACTCCATGCACCTTAAATACTTTTTAGAACAAATATTATCCTCTGAAGAACAACAAAAGTAGGTCACAAACATGTTGGGTTATGACTTTGAAATCATCTACAAAAAAGGGAAGAAAAATGTGGTGGCAGATGAACTCTCAAGAAAGGATGAGGATGTGGAAGCATTGTTGTGCGCCATTCTACTATCCAACCAGATTCGATAAACAAAGCAAGGGAGGAATGGAAGAATGACAAAGAAGTGTGGGTACTTATTTGAAAGTTACAACAAGATTCCAGTATGTCTGATACATTTAGCTAGAAAAATGATTCGCTATGGTACAAAGGTCGCTTATACCTCTGTAAGAATTCCCAGCTAAAACAAAATATTCTTATGGAATTGCATACTTCTCCCTTAGAAGGGCACTCAGGATTTTTAAAAACTTACCACAGGGTTATGAATGAATTTTTTGGGATGGCCTTAAATCAGATATTCAAAAGTTTGTGGCGGAATGTTTGGTTTGCCAAAAAAATAAAGTTGAAACAATTAAGACACCGGGTCTATTACAACCTTTATCCATTCCAAGCCAACGTTGGGAGGAGGTTTCAATGGATTTTATCACAGGTTTACCCAAGTCTGAGGGAAAGAGTGTCATCATGGTGGTAGTTGACAGACTTACCAAGTATGCACACTTTTGTGCATTATCACATCCATTTAAAGCCAGTATAGTTTCTACTGCATTTATGGAAACAATTCAAAAGCTACATTGAAACCCAAAGATTATTGTAAGTGATAGAGACCCCATTTTCACTGGAAATTTTTGGACAGAATCATTTTCTTGTCTTGGTACTCAGTTAGCTCATAGCTCTTCTTATCATCCTCAATCTGCTAGGCAAACTGAGATAGTAAACAAATGTTTGGAAGGATATCTTAGTTGCTTTGTATCTGATAAACGGACATAATGGGTCAAATGGTTGCCTCTGGATGAATGGTGGTATAACACTTCCTTCCATACAGCAACAAAAGTGACCCCATTTATGGCACTTTATGGGTATCAGCCACCATCCATCACATCATATTTAAGAGAAAATTCTAAGGTTAAAGCAATGGAACATCACATCGAACATCAACAACAAGTCCTCCAACTCTTAAAGGATAACCTGGTGTTGGCACAAAATAGAATGAAACCATAGGCAGATCAACATCACAGTGAAAGAAGTTTTGATGTAGGTGATTGGGTATTCCTACGGCTACAACCATATAAGCAAATTTCCCTCAAACAAGCTAAGAAGGATAATAAATTGTCACCAAATTATTATGGTCCATACAAGGTGTTGCAAAAGATTGGTATTATGGCATACAAATTGGAGCTTCCTATAGCTTCTCGATTACACCCAGTTTTCCATGTTTCATGTTTAAAGAAGGTTATAGGCGACAAGTGCCCAGTTCAAACAATATTGCCAGAACTTGACAAGGAAGGAAAAATTATATTGGAACCGGAAGCAGTCACAGAAACAAGAACTCGACAGCTATGAAATCGATCAATTTCGGAGTATCT